>WWET01002607.1:34988-58276 GCA_011038615.1 Limnodynastes dumerilii | reverse complement strand
CTAGGTACAAAATACTCTGCTCCTCAGTTTCCAGCTGTCAGTTACTATGGTAACCACCTTTGTTGAAGAGTTAAATTGCTTTTTAAATATGGTTCATTGATGTAAAGCAGGTGAGTGACAGTTGGAATCTCAGGAGCGGATTAAATTGTACCTATTGGAATGCGTTATATTGGAGGGGGTCTACTGCTCACCGGCTCTGCCCACCTTCTCCTCCCACACCTCACCTGCTCCTTCTACACCCTCCACACCTCACCTTCTCTACGTTTTTCACACCCCCTCAGCTCACCTGCTCCACCCACATGCTAAATATATACACCCCCTCCCCCCCCAATTGATCACCTGCTCTACCCTCAGCTTACCTGCTATATTTACCACCGTCCTTCTGCTCACTAGTTCCACCCCTTTCTCAGCTCCCCTTTTCCACTCTTTAGGCTACCTGCTCCATCTCCACCCCCTTAGCTCACCTGCTCCATCTCCACCCCCTTAGCTCACCTGCTTCAATTTCCTTCATTTTGCCTGCAAGCTTACTTGGGAAACCCTCGCTCAGCTCACCTGCTCCATCCCCTCACAGAGTTACTACATTTGACACCTGTGAGAGATGGATATTTATTCACTGTTTCAATGGGCATCTTGATCCCCTTTCACACTGCCACCAAATACCTGGGTTAGACCCGGGTAGAAAAACCCGGGACTTTGACCCAGCAAAAAAGAAGGGTTCCTCCTGGGTCCTACCTGGGGTGGGTCGCAGTGTGAACAGTACAGGGTTATTTTCAACCCAGGTTTTTTTTCACATTGCCACCTGATTGGATGCAGAAACAGGCAGCATGTGATGATGTCATCATATGCTGCCGTTCCTCAGATCTCAAGATGGCGCATTGGCGGTAGGACGAGATTATGGAGCTCCTGAATATTTCCGGGGTGGAAGCAATAAAGGAGCAAATATCGAGCACAGTCAAGGACGCACAACATATATCACAACATATCCAATAAGAGGAACGAGGGATAGTAAAGACACAACAGGAGGTCGTGAACAAGCTGAAAGCGTTAAAGAAGCATTTTAATAAAGTTCATGATGAACAGAAAGAGAGTGGCAGTGGAAGAATACAGTGGCCATTCTATGAATTATGCACATCTATTTTCAGTTGCACTGCTTCCTGCAATCCAATAGCACTGCCGTCATCCATTACAGGCCACAAGCAGACTTCTGAAGCATCTCAATCATTGAGCAAGCCATCAAGGCCTTCGTCACCCTTAATGTTTGACGAAGATGACATTCTATAATGTCCCTGTCCGCCATGTTTTCAATGGGTTGGATTTGTTGTAGCGGTATGGCACAATTTTTTTTTGGATGGGTGTAATGTCCTTGGACGCAATGTTGAAAATGGTTATATTTCTTATAGCGGTATCACAAAAGTCTTTTTTTTTTTTGCAGTCCCCTATGTGACTGGACCCGTGACGGTGGGGGCAGCTGACCCTGTCACCAACAGTATACTATCACAGTATCAATCGTTTAACCCAAATGCTTCAGCACCAGTCGGCAAGGATGACCATTGCAGGCGGAAAGTAATCCTGAATCTCATGACGCCTTACTTATAGTCCCCCTACACTAAACACGAGGCTCTTGCAACACTGCGATATCCTTTGAGTACAATGTTCAGACATTCTCTAAGGAAGTTAACTCAGTTTAACATGATTTGACCTTCGGACTTTGAGTCATAACTTGCAGCAATCTCTGTTTTGGTCTTCATCAGACTTCTTCGAAAGCAGGGAATACACGGAAATAATATTCCAGCAATCCGAGAGCAGAGACAATCACTGACCAGCCCTGGTTTTATCGGCTGATCCGCACGATTATCAATATGCCCAACTTAACATAACAGCATTCCCCCAATAATCAATGCACTTTATTATGACATTGGTTGCACACTGTGCATCTTTTCATGACAGCTTCTCACTTATCACCATATTGCAGTTCTGTAAAACATACATTTGATTTAAGGACGGCAATTTGATCATTCGGCAGTAAGTAATACAGTGTATAAGGCACAATAACAAAGAATATATTAGCAACGGATCCCGCACTCTCCCTGCTGCACACAAAGTGCGGTGCGGATTCACAGTTACGTAGTTTTTTGAAATTTGTTTACAGATTCAGCCACTGAAAATCACACAAAAACCTGCCTCGGTTTAATTAATATAAATTTCTGCAGGACAATTAAAGCAAGCCGTGGTGTGCATCACTGGGGTGCAGGTCCCGGGGCCCCAAATGTCAGAGCTTTGGAGGAGGGATATTAGAGAACAGTTTCTTCAGCGCTTTGGTGTTTTCTCCGTCGGGGGCTGGCGGCCACCTGTCGTGATCTGAGGAGTGAAGGAAAGGCCGTCATTAACCTCAAGCACATCCACTTCATAGCACAGCGCTGCCAGATAATCATCTGACTGCGCAATTACCAGCCCAGGTGAAAGCCATTAAAGCGCCATTTATTTCTGTTACTTATTAATAATTATATATAACAACTGCACTAATGTCAAGGCTCTCACCAGCGGTCAGAAACTTCTAGCTCCTCTAGGGGGCACCAAACATCTTTACTAACATGCACAAATCAGTCGTAGATAGCCTGGGACATGGTGTTGTGAGACTAGAAGTCCCAGCAAGCTCTGCCAGGCATAACATACCTTTATTGTTGAAGCATGATGGGAATTTTAGTTTCACAACCCCTGGAGTGCTGCTGGTTTCCTATACCTGACTTAAGTCAATCATAAGAGATCTCTTGAGAAAGAAAGGGGGCGGAGCTTGCCGATGGGATTTAACAGAAATGACTGCAGTCCCGCCCCTATCTATTAATGCCGCTAATCTATAGTGGGCCCGGATCATGATTTAATAGGGTGTTTCTAGCTGCGGAGGTCATCTATCGGGTCGCTCCATGATCCTAATTACCATAAGTGCGAAGGGAGTGTTACAAGTTACCGTCAGCAGGACCCTAACTTAACATTTACATACCGGTCCCACTTCCAATAGAGAAGGTGTGTAAATGAGGACCATATGTAAGTCCATACAGTGAGATTTAAATCCCTGCCCCCATCACCCACCACACCGGCTTCCAACACAGAAAGCTGAATCTTGAGGATCCGGGTCCGCGCTGGAAGTCCTTTGCGCACACATGAAGCTTGGAACTGTTTTCTGCACGCAGCACACTGAAAATGGCCCCGACTATTAAATCTGGATCCAGTCCTGTTTTACTAAGGATGATGCCATCAAGCCCTGTCTATGCTTAAAATTGCTATGGATAACAGCTTCATAGTACAGCGTTGCCAGCTATATCAGTGATATCCCTTTCACATCACCCCAAAAACCTGGGTTATTGCCGGAGCAAGCCGCAACCACCTGGGCTCAATGTGAAAGGATCCATGTGCCTCGACCCAGGTCTAATAAGTGCTATTCCCGAGTCCAACCCGGGGTAGCCTGCAGCGTGACAGGTGCAAAAGACCGGGTCGCACAGAAAACACATGATTGGTGTCATTTGTTTACTGTTGCCAGGGCAGCAGTAAACAGTGTGAGGCCTCTCACTACTGCCAGGGAAGACCCGGATCCCGGAATTTCCCAGGTCAACCCTGCAGTGTGAAACAGGGTCCGTGACCCTGGGAAGATCTGTTGACACGGCCATATTTCAGGTTCACAGAATGGGGATACTGCCGGAGCAATGATGTGAATTATTTGCAATTACACAAAAATAAAAACCACCATATCACAGACTGCACCACATTATCTGCTGAAAGTTCATTTTTGAACCAGGCTCTTTGTGCCCAAAGAAAAGACACATTGCAATGCTGAGCTCTCCAGACAGCTGGGCGTGGGTATCCATCAGCCCAGTTATTGTGCACACTCGGTTATCAGGTCTTTTCTGCATACTGATGATCTGCACAGTAATGTGTGTCTCGCATCTGTGTGTGCGCCCTAAGACCCAGGAAATCAGTGCAGGGTGAGGCGAGTGCATGTACAATGGGTGGCCAACTCGTGAGCTGACAATCAAATACAATAACGCTTATACCTGGCACTTCCCATGGAGACTTATACAAGCTTTGGCCGGCGTCCACCTTCACGGTCTCTCCAGTGATGAAGGACGCAGCCGGTGAGAGCAGGAAGCAAACCATAGGCGAGATCTGTATGGATGGACAGTGACATTGGTGAGATCTGGTATGTAAGCATATCATTATACAGATACCCCCAAATGCCCCCCACGCTGGTAACGAGCAGCAATAAAATGCTGGTCAGTATCTGTGTAATAATATAATTATAAAAATAATAATAATAATAATAATAATATAATAGTATTAGAGATGAGAGGTGATAAATAACAGTGTGATAGTAACGCTGGTCAGTATCTGTGTAATAATATAATAGTATAGAGATGAGAGGTGATAAATAACAGTGTAATAGTAACGCTGTGGGCAATGAGTAGCATTACTGCTTTTCCCCAGATGTAACTTTCCTCCTGATTTCCTCTAATTCTCACATTCTGGGTGTGTTCCAGAGCGAGGATTAGCAGCCGGGTTAGTATTATATGGGGAATACCTCTTCTGGGACACCCAGTCTCTTGGCTGGAATTTTGGGGATAGAGCTTTTAAACAACGTTGGCCCAAATTCCTGATAATTCTCCACGGCCGTCTGCGAAAAGATCGTTCCCTGCAACACACCAGGAAAACACAATGAATGGCACTTGGAAACACTATTATGTTATCTATAAACATAGTGAATAGGGTTATGTCCCTAGGGTTCCCCTCCCAAAATATTACATCTAATATGCAGGAACCAGGTACATTAAACTATCAGACACAAACCATTTACATCACAGAGTAAAATAACAGTCTGTTACCTACAGGAGCAATAGCGTTTATCCTGACACCGTTGTGCACCCATTCGATGGCCAGGCTTTTGGTTAAATTGTCCACGGCCGCTCTGGCTGCTCCTGTGTGCCTATTGAAGATCGTCATTTACAAGTTAGTAAAGGAACTGGCCAATCCGGGACTGTGAAACTACAAGCGTGCTGTCAGGTGTCCGCTATGCCAGTACCCTTACACACAGGTTGGACAGGAAATCAAGAAATATAATACGGGTGCATCTAGCGCTATGAATCGAGCTGCAGGGTATTAGAGAGGTGGGCTTCCACCTCTCCACAAATGCAATAATCTAAGAAATATTCTGAAATACCCAGCGCTTGATTGACCAATAAAATGTCATCTAAAAGAAGGGGGACATCCATCTGTTTGTGAGGGCAATGAATAAATAAATAAATTGAGGCATCAATAAATTAAAATAAGGCAGAATTAAAAAACTAATAAAACCATATGATACAAAGCCCGGATTAAACGGCAATAAACAAATAGATATCAAATAATAAAAAAAAAGCAATGAACAAATGGATATCACTTAGTAAAAATAGGGCAAGAAATCTTAAAATTTCAGCATCTAATAGAACCAAATGATAGCAATTAATACAAGTCCCGGACTGATCAGCACTTATCTAACCAAATAATCACATAGATGACTGAATAATTAGCAGGCAGTGTTAGGGGAGAGGTTTCTTGGTTAAAACTGCAGTCCCATCCTCTGTGATTTATTCCTATGTCCCATGTGGGAGAGAACAGATAGAGAAAAAAACCATGTGTAGTATGTCAACAAAAATCAATTTATTACAACAGTACATACACTAAAAAGCAAAATAAAAACCGACTTGACCCAAACACATGTGGGAGAGAACAGATAGATACTTTAAATCAAATTATTACAAGGTATTATTTTCTCTATTAAACGAATAGTCTGCTGTGATAAACTGTTATTAATATAGAGCACTAAATGAAAGAGCAAATGATATTATGTTATATTGCATTACACTGTGCAGGTGATTACAGGTGTATCATGAACACAGAAAAGAATGATAAACTTACGCCATTCCAGGAAACCCCCGCCACGCCATTCCAGGAACCCCCCGCCACATGTCCGCAATGATGTTCACTATGGCCCCGCCGTGCTCCTTCATCCACAGGTTGTACACTGCACACAGACAGACAGACAGACACGTCAGTAACGTACACACACACGTCAGTAAGGTGCTATTGTTCCTTCCATAAATGGCTTTCAGTGTTTGGGTAAATAAACATGTGTAGCTTGGGGCAGAGAAGAGCCGGGGGGGATATTATAGCAGCTTTCACATATTTAGGAGTACAAAGAGTGTAACCAGGTACAGGATAGGTCATTATATAAAGGAAGAGGTGTAATAGAGCATGAGGACATGTGTATATACTGGAGGGTGGAGATGTAGAGGAAATGTGCGGATAATGAGGTCAGTGAAAGGGTGATAGATAAGTGGAATATCACATCTGAGATGGTAGAGAATAACACAGTAGAACAATATAAATATGCTTGTGATAAATAAAACAATATCATAAATCTTAGAATAAGTTGAGGGTCGGTATGGTAAAACTGTATAAGAATTGGACAGAGTGATTGGTACAAGTGACTTATCTGCCGTCACGGTCTGTGTAACCCACCGGCTTTGCAGCAGTAGAAGGTGCCGGTCAGGTTGGTCTCTATGACGGCATTCCAGCCCTTGGAACTTATTGCCTCGCTGGGACTGGGGAACTGGCCGCCTCCATTATTCACCAGGAAATCAATCTGGCCGTACAGGTTCAAGGTGGACTTCACCAATGTCTCCACCTGTACACCGAAATAACGAGGCAGAATATGAAGGGAGCGTGTACAGAGTGCAAATAAAGGCCAAGAGCCACAGAACTACTCAACGAATGGCAGACGGTTACTGATAATGTACAAGTATATTTTTATAGAAAAATCAGCTAAATATTTATAATTGTGGAATTTACATCATTTGTTTATCTTTAACAAACACATTTAATATTATGCATCAATAAACTACAAACACATTAAATAAAGCAGAAACAACGCTGTGTCTCGTCTTGTAACATTCGCCGTATACAAAGATCCGATCCTGCTGCATTCAGATCCCAAAACGCAGCACGAGCAGGGAACCTATAGATCAAGCCTGGACAACTTGTAGCTCTTCAGGTGTTGTAAAACTTCGAGTCCCAGAATGCTTTGTCAGATACCAGCTATGTCTATGCAGTCAAATAATGCTGGGACTCGTAGTTTCACACCTGGAGAGCCACAAAGTGACCGGCTATACTGGATCCCCGCATCCACATGAGCGTTTCAATAACCACCCCCCTTGCTCACACTTCAAATAGTGGCAGCCCGATATATTAGATTTGGCACCAGACAGGGCCGCCCCCTCTCTCCCATAATTTTTGCCTTGGCCATTGAACCCAGCTATTTGCCAGTCCCCAGACATTACCGGAATCAATTGGCCAGCAGAATTATAAATGCTCTCTTTTTGCGGACGATGTGTTGCTAACTCTAACCAACCCGCGTATCTCCCTCCCAAACCTTTTTGCCATCCTGCAACAGTATGGGCAACGGTCAGGACACAGAATGAACATGTCTAAGTCTGAAGCACTTATTTTAAATACCTCCCCCCCTGGAGAGCCAACACCTCACATCTACTTTCCAATTCAAATGGCAAAAGACTAAAACGCGCTATTTAGGCATCTTTCTCATGAGCTCTTATCACTCCTTGTATGAGGACAACTACCCTGCCCTCCTAGGTGGGATTAGTTCTGATCTTCACTCGTGGAGACACCTGGTGCTGTCGTGGTTGGGCAGGATCATAGCGGTAAAAATGACCCTCCTCCCTAAACTCCTCTATTTTTTTCAAACCCTCCCAGTTAAAGTCCTGAACACCACACTTATATCTACTCAACGCTCCCTGGTCAGATTCGTGTGGAACCACCGGCCTCCCCGACCCCGCTTAGCTCTTCTTAAAAAACCCACCACTCTGGGAGGTCGGGGCTTCCCTGACCTTAAATTGTATTACCAAGCTTCCCAGCTTAGCCATATTGTAGCATCTTATGCCCCTCCAGGTAAGTTAGCCTGGGTGGACATTGAATCCTCCTTCCTGGGTATATCATCACTATCATCCGTTTGGGGTACACCTCGGGCCGCACGCCTTTCTGCCGTGTCTTCCATCCCTATAACGGCATTCTCGGCTGCGCTCTGGGACATCTGTAGACCTAGCGTACCCTCCCCCTCTCTGACCTCCCCCCTATTGCCTCTTTGGGACAATCCTGCCTTCCCTCCAGGTCAATCAAACAATTACTCTCGCCCGTGGAGGCGCCTTGGGATTCAGTGTGTCCACGACCTCAAAGGAAGTGTAGAGTGGCTCTCCTCTGCCTCCTTGCTACAGAAGTTCCCCGCCCTGTCCCCTAACCTCGACATGATCTACTCTCACTGCCGACGGCAGCTCGTCTTTCCTCTCCCTCCGCCTTTGAGAACCTCTGTTTGACGGCCCCTCTCCATCAAGGGATGATTTCCACCCTCTACGCTATCCTGCTAGACTCTCATATTGGCCCTCAAGACAAACACGAAAGAGACTGGGAGCGCGACTTAGGTCCCTGCCCGTACGATAAGGACCCCTGGGAAGATATCCGCCAAAATGTCGCCAAATCCTCCATCTGCAAGAAAATGCCTATAAGATTTATTACCGGTGGTACCTTACCCCTCAGCGTCTTGCGAAAATCTTTCCCTCCTCATCCCCCCAGTGCTGGCGTGAATGTGGAGACATAGGATCGCTCCTTCACGTGTGGTGGACCTGTCCCGCTCTGACTCCATTCTGGGATGAAGTTCATTCCCTGCTAATGACTCTCCTCCCCTGCTCACCCTCTAAAGACCCTTGGATCTACCTGCTTCCCTATACCTGACGCGGATACCTCCTCCCGCAAACTAGCATCCCAAGTCTTGGCTGCAGCCAAGTGCCTCATCGCCAAAGCCTGGAAGCAGAAAGCCCCTCCCCCCCCTTCACTCCCTGATTTCATATATCTGGATTATCGCAGGCATGGAAAAAATGACTGCCTATCTACGAGGCACGGAGGCAGCCTACTACAAGGTGTGGTCCCCTTGGTTCGACCTGCAATCTCCTTCCCATCCCCAATTGAGGTTAAACTTCCAACCTCCATGATAGCCGTCCTATCGCCATTATCCTTTTTTATTTATTTATTTTTCTTTGACCTAGGCACCCAGTGCGTCCCCAATGTCCTACTCACACCCTGATATGACTCCCTGGTGATCTCCCCTCTCCCTTCCTTCCTCCTCCTCCCTACCCCTACTATACATACACTGTGTTATCATCCTGTTGTAACATTAGATTATTATTTCACTGTATATTGTTGAAAAATGTCGTTGCAGGTCTTGCTGCCCAGATCCGGTCTGTTGTGACGGTAGGCGCTCCCCTCGGTTGTACATATGTTATCCGTGTTACGCTTTCCAAACCCTACCTTAACTTTTCAACGCATAACTACTGTATGTAATGGCTGCACGTACTTGCGCACCTAACCACGCCCATACTGTACGATTTAAATGCTTCACCCCGCCTCCGAATCGTATGGCTGGCACAGCCCTTCGTCCATAGTTACGCTGTTGATACCAGGCTGGTACGTACGTTCAGCGTTACGGGTCGTAACATCTGCCACGCACATGCGCAGTACGTATGAAACAGCATCTCCGGTTAGCGTAAATACACTAGCGGGCGTGGCTCTGCATCTGGCTCATGGAGTGCAAAACCTGATTTTTTAAAGATCTAATGGCACCATTCTGCACACTATTTTCCTGCGCTCCGGCCAAGCTGCCAGATCAGTGGTGTAATGGTCACCATTGTGTAACCGTCTTCTTGTTACCGTGGCCATGGACAGCATTTTCTGACGCTCCCGACCACTGTAGATGGATTGGCGGCTATTTAATTCAGGTACAATCAGATATTTAGACAAAAACGTGCGAGGACACCGGTAGCTACATAATCAAGAGTATAAATGGCCGACTCTACTGCAGCGCAGTCACATGGTGCCATTTTCTCTTGCCAACAGCAGAACAAAAGTAAATAAACTAGGCCCTCATTAATAGTTACTGGGTACAGCAGACCAAAAGCCAAGCCTCCCACTCCCCTCACCTCATCCTCCTTGCGGATGTTACACTGGAGGGCCGTCAGCACGGACGGGTTTGCTGGAGAGATCCGAGTGATCAGGTCTGCAGCGGCTGCCTTTAATCGGTCGAGTTTCCGAGAAGCTATAACGACACTGCAACCTGCCAAATAATTATAGTATAAATACCAGAAATGATGCTAATTTACCTGCAGTCTATAAAACGAATACATTTTTATGTTTATATATGCAAGTAAACAGTGCTGCTGTATTTCCTAAAACTGCAATAAATAGAAGGACTATGTAAAGCAGGGTCTCATATTAAATACAGTTATTTCCAAATCAACAGATTATATTAAACAGTTCTGAAATATTTATAGAAGTATTTCCTGGTTTTGCACACTTTTATGACATACATACATGTAAGTAGGTACGATCTCTACGTCTTTCACCGTGCTACTTATGTATAGTAAAACGCATGTATATACCATTATTACTATTGTCCCAATGCCCACGGTTCCGTGTGGCGGTTTTCAGCACGCATCTTCTTCTCTTAACACTACGACAATATGCGCTTAATATGCATTTGCCATTGTGCTTTTGTTAGATTTTAATCAAATGTGGTCCCCATGGAAAACATCCTCATTTCAATAAAACGCATGTGTGCGCTTCACACTTCCAGCGCAGACATGGAATCTCAGGATCCAAGCTTCCATGTTGGAAGTCTTTCTTATGACAGGGCGAGACGAGCGCTATGTGTACAGCGTCAGTGTTCTCCCCAGGGCATTTTACCCGGGTGCTCCACCCGGCAATTTTAGCTTACCACCCGGCCAAACCCGGCCAAAACGTTGATTGTGATCTCCAGCTTTCAGTCTTGGTTGTGCTCCAATGGACCGTAAAAGCTTAGTTCCCAGTAGTGCAGCACCAGCGAGGCGTTTCACAGTGGGAACGTATGTCTGGATCCCGTCAAGTATTGTTATTGCAAAGTAATACACTGCTCCCACCCAGCTGCTATTTAATACCACCCGGCTGGCAACATTTTCTGGGGTGAACACTGAGCGTATGCACATGGTGGAACATATGTAAATTGCAAAGGGTAACACACGATTCTCAGTTACACAGCGGCCCAATTTTCCGTGGGGCCAGTGCGTAAATCTTAGAGTATAGTCCTGGGTTTGGAAGTCCCGTCCGTGAAAGTGGAGTAGTAACTTAGGATCTCACATTGATTTGCTATCGCCACATATGGAGTTCTGATGATAGTGGCAGCAGAGTTCTGGATCTGGCCCAAAAGGGGGTGCAGGAGACTTATTGCCCTTGCTGTAGGCTCAATGTCACTGGGGTCACCCCCTGTGCTCCTTGTCATCACTCATTGTCACTATCTGTCCCCTCAGAGCAAGGAGCTAGTCATCTGCTGTGGAACTACATCTCCTAGCATGCTCCACCAACGCCTTATATGACCTTATATCTACACTGCATGCTGGGACTTATAGTCCCACAACGGTTACATGGCCACAGGCTTCCCGTCAGAGACGAGCCGCCGCACTGAAGGGGTTACAAAAACGCCCGGTTACCCTCTGGTGGAAGGGAAGGGGGGTGGGTAACAGAACACCCGCTGCCGGGTGACACTTCCCGTCAGAGACGAGCCGCCGCACTGAAGGGGTTACAATAACGCCCGGTTACCCTCTGGTGGAAGGGAAGGGGGGTGGGTAACAGAACACCCGCTGTCGGGTGACACTAGTGACAGGCCGCCCGAGATTCTGACCTAGTCCTAGCAGCTCGGCCGCTATGGCTTTCCCGATGCCGGTCCCTCCGCCCGTCACAATGGCCACTTTATTCCTGAACAGCCCCGGACTGAACACACTGGCGGTCGCCATGATGAGAGGAGACTCTGACCCCCACTTCCGGGAATCGGCCGGGCTGCAGCTAGGCCGCGTCTCCATAGCAACCGGAGCAAGCTGACCTGTCCTGTCCTGTCCTCAGCTCACCTGCTCCGCCCCCCTGAGCTAAACTGCACCACCTGCAGCTCACCTGCTGCATCTACAGCACACCTGCTCCGCCCACAGCTCACCTGCTCCGCCCACAGCTCACCTGCTCCGCCCACAGCTCACCTGCTCCGCCCACAGCTAAACTTCATCACCCCTCCAGCTCCATACCCTACAACATGACCATTTGGTACAAAATACTCTGCTCCTCAGTTTCCAGCTGTCAGTTACTATGGTAACCACCTTTGTTGCAGAGGCAAATAGTTTTTTAAATATGGTTCATTGATGTAAAGCAGGTGAGTGACAGTTGGAATCTCAGGAGCGGATTGAATTGTACTTATTGGAATGCATTATGTTGGAGGGGGTCTACTGCTCACCTGCTCTGCCCACCTTCTCCTCCCACAGCTCACCTGCTCTTTCCACACCCTCCACACCTCACCTGCTCTACGTTTCTCACACCCCCTCAGCTCACACATGCTGAATGTATACACCCCCCCCCCCCCCCACTGCCGTAATGTATTCCCCCCCCCCCCCCCCAATTGATCACCTGCTCTACCCTCAGCTTACCTGCTATATTTACCACCGTCCTTCTGCTTACTAGTTCCACCCCTCTCTCAGCTCACCTGCTCCACCCACATGCTGAATGTATACACACAGTTTTTCTGCATGCCCAGGTAAAGGTTTCATGCAAATGAGCAAGAAAACAATAACATTTGCACATCTGCTTTGGAAAATGGATCTGTAACAAGTACATTCATTTATTGTGCATCTGCCTTTACAGCAATCTGACACTAAAACGCTCTGCTCCACCAGAAGAGAGCAACACATCACTATTCTGTAACAAATGCAAGAGCTAATGAGCAAGACAAAGGAGTTCAGTGGTAGAAAAGGTTGATGTTTGCACATGTGTCTATCTATATATCTCAGTATTATAGTATCAATAGTGTTTTGTTTAGTAGTAGTGTAATTCATCTTACTGTTATTTGATATTTATATTTTAAAATGAATTATATTAATATCCCATTCTAAAATTAAGTATCTCTCTCTCTCTTGGGATTTGTAATATTGTGCAAACAACGAGCCAGCCATTCATTCTGTCTGCCTGCAATAAGCAGGGGGCAGGTGGGTGTCCTCTCAATGCACACCAGCACATGAAGGGTTAAGCCCGGCTGATCTGTGAGTGGATGACGTCATGGGAGAGGGCTCTAGCTCCGCCCAGGGATGTGCCTGGTGGGCGTGGCTATGCCCGGGAGAGGGTCTCTGCTCTCTGTCCTTTGTGCAGGGTGCAGCAGCTCTCTGGGGTGGACACTGGGTGCTCCCAAAGGCTCCCTCACATAGGGGGGGTCCAGCTCCCCCATCAGGCACCTCCAAAAGGCTCATCACCATGGCACCTGGACCAGCATGGTGCCATTTTCTCTTGCCAACAGCAGAACAAAAGTAAATAAACTAGGCCCTCATTAATAGTTACTGGGTACAGCAGACCAAAAGCCAAGCCTCCCACTCCCCTCACCTCATCCTCCTTGCGGATGTTACACTGGAGGGCCGTCAGCACGGACGGGTTTGCTGGAGAGATCCGAGTGATCAGGTCTGCAGCGGCTGCCTTTAATCGGTCGAGTTTCCGAGAAGCTATAACGACACTGCAACCTGCCAAATAATTATAGTATAAATACCAGAAATGATGCTAATTTACCTGCAGTCTATAAAACGAATACATTTTTATGTTTATATATGCAAGTAAACAGTGCTGCTGTATTTCCTAAAACTGCAATAAATATAAGGACTATGTAAAGCAGGGTCTCATATTAAATACAGTTATTTCCAAATCAACAGATTATATTAAACAGTTCTGAAATATTTATAGAAGTATTTCCTGGTTTTGCACACTTTTATGACATACATACATGTAAGTAGGTACGATCTCTACGTCTTTCACCGTGCTACTTATGTATAGTAAAACGCATGTATATACCATTATTACTATTGTCCCAATGCCCACGGTTCCGTGTGGCGGTTTTCAGCACGCATCTTCTTCTCTTAACACTACGACAATATGCGCTTAATATGCATTTGCCATTGTGCTTTTGTTAGATTTTAATCACAAATGGCCGGATCTAGACTTAAAAAATGTGGTCCCCATGGAAAACATCCTCATTTCAATAAAACGCATGTGTGCGCTTCACACTTCCAGCGCAGACATGGAATCTCAGGATCCAAGCTTCCATGTTGGAAGTCTTTCTTATGACAGGGCGAGACGAGCGCTATGTGTACAGCGTCAGTGTTCTCCCCAGGGCATTTTACCCGGGTGCTCCACCCGGCAATTTTAGCTCACCACCCGGCCAAACCGTTGATTGTGATCTCCAGCTTTCAGTCTTGGTTGTGCTCCAATGAACCGTAAAAGCTTAGTTCCTAGTAGTGCAGCACCAGCGAGGCGTTTCGCAGTGGGAATGTATGTCTGGATCCCGTCAAGTATTATTATTGCAAAGTAATACACTGCTCCCACCCAGCTGCTATTTAATACCACCCGGCTGGCCACATTTTCTGGGGTGAACACTGAGCGTATACACATGGTGGGATGGGGGAACATATGTAAATTGCAAAGGGTAACACACGATTCTCAGTTACACAGCGGCCCAATTTTCCGTGGGGCCAGTGCGTAAATTTTAGAGTATAGTCCTGGGTTTGGAAGTCCCGTCTGTGAAAGTGGAGTGGCCTCTTAGTAACTTAGGATCTCACATTGATTTGCTATCGCCACATATGGAGTTCTGATGATAGTGGCGGCAGAGTTCTGGATCTGGCCCAAAAGGGAGTGCAGGAGACTAATTGCCCTTGCTGTAGGCTCAATGTCATTGGGGTCACCCCCTGTGCTCCTTATCATCACTCATTGTCACTATCTGTCCCCTCAGAGCAAGGAGCTAGTCATCTGCTGTGGAACTACATCTCCCAGCATGCTCCACCAACGTCTTATATGACCTTTTATCTACACTGCATGCTGGGACTTGTAGTCCCACCACGGCTGCATGGCCACAGGTTTCCAGTCAGAGACGAGCCGCCGCACTGAAGGGGTTACAATAACGCCCGGTTACCCTCTGGTGGAAGGGAAGGGGGGTGGGTAACAGAACACCCGCTGTCGGGTGACACTAGTGACAGGCCGCCCGAGATTCTGACCTAGTCCTAGCAGCTCGGCCGCTATGGCTTTCCCGATGCCGGTCCCTCCGCCCGTCACAATGGCCACTTTATTCCTGAACAGCCCCGGACTGAACACACTGGCGGTCGCCATGATGAGAGGAGACTCTGACCCCCACTTCCGGGAATTGGCCGGGCAGCAGCTAGGCCGCGTCTCCATAGCAACCGGAGCAAGCCGACCTGTCCTGTCCTCAGCTCACCTGCTCCGCCCCCCTGAGCTAAACTGCACCACCTGCTGCATGTACAGCTCACCTGCTCCTCCCACATCTCACTTGCTCCGCCCACAGCTCACCTGCTGCATCTACAGCTCACCTGCTCCGCCCCCTGAGCTAAACTGCACGACCTGCAGCTCACTTGCTCCGCCCACAACTCACCTGCTCCGCCCACAGCTCACCTGTTCCTCCCACAGCTCACCTGCTGCATCTACAGCTCACCTGCTGCATCTACAGCTCATCTGCTCCGCCCACAACTCACCTGCTCCGCCCACAGCTCACCTGCTGCATCTACAGCTCACCTGCTCCGCCCACAGCTCACCTGCTCCGCCCACAGCTCACCTGCTGCATCTACAGCTCACCTGCTGCATCTACAGCTCACCTGCTCCGCCCACAACTCACCTGCTCCGCCCACAGCTCCCCTGCTCCACCCACATGCTGAATGTATACACACAATTTTTCTGCATGCGCAGGTAAAGGTTTCATGCAAATGAGCAAGAAAACAATAACATTTGCACATCTGCTCTGGAAAATGGATCTGTAACAAGTACATTCATTCATTGTGCATCTGCCTTTACAGCAATCTGACACTAAAACGCTCTGCTCCACCAGAAGAGTGCAACACATCACTATTCTGTAACAAATGCAAGAACTAATGAGCAAGACAAAGGAGTTCAGCGGTGGAAAAGGTTGATGGTTGCACATGTGTCTATCTATATATCTCAGTATTATAGTATCAATAGTGTTTTGTTTAGTAGCAGTGTAATACATCTTACTGTAATTTGATATTTCTATTTTAAAATGAATTATATTAATATCCCATTCTAAAATTAAGTATCTCTCTCTCTTGTGATTTGTAACATTGTGCAAACAACGAGCCAGCCATCCATTCTGTGTCTGCCTGCAATAAGCAGGGGGTAGGTGGGTGTCCTCTCAATGCACACCAGCACCTGAAGGGTTAAGCCCGGCTGATCTCTGAGTGGATGACGTCATGGGAGAGGGCTTATCTAAGACAAAATATATATATATATTACACTGTATATATTACTGTATATGTGGTGTAGGTGATTTTTATTACTGTACACACACACATACAGTTATATATAGTGTGTGTGTGTATTGCTATTTCTCTGTAATGCACTTCTGCTTAAGTCAAGCTAATTACATCTGTTTTGCTAATTGCCGGCTGCTTATAATGGAGTTTTTAGTGATATGGAAGTAGGTTAATATAGTTAAATGATACACGAGATTAATATATTGCTTTAATTGATACAGAGTATATTGGTGCTAATGATGTATCAGCGAGTTAATGTGCTGAATGATACAATGTATCACTGTTTATTTAATGCTGGGGGTTACTACTTCCCATTCATATAGTATAATCTATGCATCCATATATAATGTAAATACAGGGGGGTAATGCTTATCTCTCCCTAGCCGTAGATGATCCGGTGTCTGTATTTTGCAGCTATGTGTCTTTTAATAGGATTTTTTGGATGCAGCGCCCTGCCCTGTGATTGCATAGGGTGTTGTATAATGGAGCTTCCCCTCCTCCAATTCTATTATTAGATGTACTTATATATATTTTTCCCCTTGGAAGGTGCCAGTTCTGTGTGGCACTTGGTGCCAATGTGCTAATTGATTGCAGCCATTGTGAGGAGCAGCCTGTGAATGAGTCAGTATTGAAATCCTGCTTCTTGTGCGTTAAAGAAACCACACACAAGTCTACTCGCAATCTCTCTTTTCTGAATGAGACCGGTGACAGGCTAGAGAGAGGGACTCCAGCTCTGATAGGAACGCAGGCGGGTTAGAGGGAGGGTATTTCATGCCCACTTCCTGTACCAGGACCCCACCCAGAGCCATCAGGATTTATGGATCGTACATTTTTGCCTGTAAGGTGTCGTAATGTATGAAATATTCTGTTGGTAATAAAAATGAATTTATATAAGATTTATAGACTCTGGGCCTGAGGTTTGAATAGAACTTTCAGCCATTTGCTCGGCATAATTTGCGCAAATTTGCACCGTGGGGAAGGCTCCAAAAGAGAACAGAAGGATGTACGCTCAATGCAGACTGGTGCATATCCTGAAAGGGGCAGCCATCTAACCTTGTGTAATAAGGGACACATTGGTACTTTTTGCAGGTGTATATTTTGTCCCTAATTGACCTTTTATGTTTATGATTTCCTTGCAGTCAAGGTAATAATCTTGATCTGGGACATTACCATGTGACTTAATCATGTGACCTGGGGACATTAGTGTTTGTGGCATAATCATCTCACCTGGGGACATTACTGTGTGACCTAAACATGTGAGCTGGAGATATTACTGTTTGACCAGGGGACATTACTGTGTGATAATCTTGCTTTTGCTTTGCTACGTGCGTGCGTATAATTGCGTACTTTCAAAAACCGGATCTGTGAATACGGCCCATAATCATGTGACTTGGGGACATTACTGTTTGTGGCATTATTATGTGCTCTGGGGACATTACTGTTTGAGGTATAATCATGTGATCTGGGGATATTAATGTATGACATAATCATCAGATCTGATAATTTAGTGGCATTTAAACAAAATGCCTTCCCCCCCTCTTAAAAATTATTCTGAGACCCCTGACTCTGACCCCTTATATTAATGAGGGTTCACCAGTCCCGAATGACTATATTACAGGGGTCACTGACTTGAAATAGGGCTCAACCCTTTAATAGAAAACTCCATCTATTTGACCGCAACGCTGACCGCTCAGATGCCCCAGATCCTTGCACATTCCTGAGGGCATCCCCCCCATTGTGACTGGTAAAGGGAGAGACCTGGTTCTACCAAGACAATTGCCCATATCACAATGCAGTCCATTAACCCTGGGGGAACTGATGGCTGTGTTTCAGTGTGGGAACGAATGGACCCCGGTAATGCCGCAGTTTCCCAGTTACTGTATAAGCTGCGGATATCGTCCTCGTTCAGCCCACACAGTATAAACTCCGCTGAGTGTAATGCAGTTACACGGCGATCACAGGATCTTATTGTTAGAGTAGACCTGTCCTCACGTCCAGTATGTGCTGAATATTCTCCTCGGCGCCTGGTTGCACATTATTTGCATAGTAAACATTTTTTCAGCTGTGCAATAAACCTGTTTCGCTGCAGCCCTCTAGGTCCTGATGCCAGGGTGCAATTAAACCCACTCCATCTGCAGCTGGAAGTGATGCTGCTGTCACCCTGTCATCAGCAGGGATTAGATCACACTTTCTGCAGTTATATCGCATTCAATATTATAATCATTCATATAGCCATAGAAATGAAAACCTATGGCGATATACCCGCGCTGATATACTGGTGGCGATATACCCGCGCTGATATACTTGTGGCGATATACTTTTTTCTGAATCCGGACTGTGACCACAGTGAATCAGCGAGCAGTCTGCTGCTCTTTGTATCACTTTCGAAATTGAGAACATCGGAACAGCGGCATCTTCACTTTGTTGATGTGGTTTCTCTTAGCAAAGGCGTGTATTGGCTCAGTGCACAGTGGTCAGCGTTGCTTTTGTCAAATGGATGTGTATCTCTTAGGGAAATTAGAATGTCAGCTCTTGGGGCAGGGAGAGACAGGAATGATTACACATCCGTTACCCCCCCAGCAGGTAAATAGGGGAATATTAATCTCTTTTACATAGCAGGTGTGGCTGGATCCATAGTGATTGATTAGCATCCCCAATGAGAGACCCCCTCCACTACTGACATTCAGTCAGTGACCGCCAATGAGACCCCCTCCTCCTATAGTGACAGTGAGCCAATGAGACCCCCTCCTTCTCCTCTTGTGCGAGTGAGCCAGTTTGAGACCCCCTCCTCCTTCTCCAGTGACAGTGAGCCAAATTGAGACCCCCTTCTTCTCCTCCTCTAGTGACAGTGAGCCGATGAGACCCCTTCCTCCTCCTCTAGTGACAGAGAGCCAGTTTGAGACCCCCTCCTCCTCCTCTAGTGACAGTGAGCCAGTTTGAGACCCCCTCTTCCTGTGACAGTGAGCCAGTTTGAGACCCCCTCTTCCTGTGACAGTGAGCCAGTGGCTTTGAAATATCAGGACAGGAAGAGGTCTCCAGCCTGGGGGCTCTCAGCTGGGTCCCTGCCAGACACATTCCTTTGTGGTGGAAATGAATGCTCAGCCCTACAGCTGCATCCATCATTGTCTATAGATAGTGTGACTATCACGCAGCAGATTCCCAGTATGGCTGCTTTTAAAGGGGCCTACACCCCCCCAGCTGTGTCTCTCCTGAGTCCCTGATGTTCTTTGCTTTCTTCTTCCTCTTTGTCTCCATGTTTGTGTTAGGTGGACCCTGATTGGGAATACGCCTGACACATTATCTGGACAATATTGCTGGGTACAAATCTAGGCTCCACTCTCTGATGTCACTGGCTCCTAGTGACTGGATAGGCTGCTCTCTGTGATGTCACTGGCTCCAAGTGACTGGATAGGCTGCATTCTCAGTGATGTCACTGGCTCCTACAGACTGGATAGGCTGCACTCTCAGTGATGTCATTGGGAATACGCCTGACACATTATCTGGACAATATTGCTGGGTACAAATCTAGGCTCCACTCCTAGTGACTGGATAGGCTGCATTCTCAGTGATGTCACTGGCTCCTAGAGACTGTATAGGCTGCACTCTCAGTGATGTCACTGACTACTAGAGACTGGATAGGCTGCATCCTCAGTGATGTCACTGGCTCCTAGTGAATGGATAGGCTGCACTCACTGTGATGTAACTGGCTTCTAGTGACTGGATAGGCTGCATCCTTAGTGATGTCACTGGCTCTTAGTGAATGGATAGGCTTCATCCTCAGTGATGTCACTGGCTCCTAGTGAATGGATAGGCTGGATCCTCAGTGATGTCACTGGCACCTAGAGACTGGATAGGCTGCACTCTGTGATGTCACTGGCACCTGCAAAATACAACAAAACATTGCTACATAGTGACAACTGAGATTCTAACTTTTTGACCCTTGCAATAACCCACATTGTCCAGTAATAGCAGCAGGTTTATCTAATGAAAGTGTATATTTAGTCGGTTGCCATGGTTACAGGGCATTGATTAAATAGATATTCTATAGAATGAAATAAGCCTTCAGATGCTGAGAACATCACTGCCGAAATCATTGCCCACGAGCTGAGATACGATATCTGCAGTCAGATCAGCGCTGTGTGTGTGTGTGTGTGTCTGCGTTTTTCATTTCCAGTGATTGAGACTGATAATTATCCGGTGCCGTCATCTTTCTATTCCTCGCACAGTTGCTCTCTCTTGTCGTTGTAAAATATTTTTCTATCTTTGTTATGACAGAAGTCTGAACTAATAATAATCTGTAGTATATTTAGCTGTCTTTAATTAGCTAAATTCTGAATGTGTTTGTTTAAAGTTAAATGAACTGAATACATTATTTGTTGTTCCCAGTGTTGACAAGTTCATTGGGTAAATTTAATAAACTGAATAATGACAACAGTTCCTGTCAGGATATTATGGGTTACAATCAATTCTTTTCATTTTTTTTTCATTTTTTTTTATTTTATTAGGAAATCCATAAAAAGACAAAGAATGACATATATGCATTGTAATAATGGACTATGGATTCGATCCAGTCGGCAGTGCAGGTTCCGTATGTCGGGAAAGCCATAGATTTCTGCAAGGGGCGGGGCTTAATGGTGCAGTTTATGCAAATCATATCATTAAGCCCCACCCCCTGTCAATCACTCATGTAGTCTCTAGTGTTCCATGGGATGGTTCGGGGCATGATGACATCATCAAGCCCCGCCCATCCCTAGTAACTCTAGGGATTACAATAGTTATTGATTGTTGGCGGGGTTTGCGGGAGCTTTGCCGGCTCTCCAGGGGTACTGGGAGAACTGCCCAAATTTCATGAGTCTCCCGGACATTCCGTGAGAGTCGGCAACCCTGCCGTATGTTAACCTCCAAAGGAGGCTAGCAGACGGAATTTGCAATCCCAGATTCCCCCTGCACTGCGTTCCATGCGCAGCATCCTACCTTAAGTATTCGACATCTCTGTGCACAATACTGAATTGTATGTAAGGGCTTAGCCCCGCCCTTACTGTGCGTCTTAAATACCAATGCCCACCCCACGTTGCCCATCTAGTACACATGGTGAGAGTGCCTGGCCATCACATGCACCTCTGCACGGAATTCTGCATCGGATGGATGTGTTCTGCAGCAGAATTCCATATACTGCGCACACGTGCTACGTTCTGACCGCAGATTTTCATACGTGACTTACGGAAATCGCTTGTTGTTATTAAATCAAGTCCTAATAGACCAAATATTGGACTATCTCTCCAATGGATAATCATGGACCGTATTCAGATTTAAGAGTGTTTTCCGTGCGTTCGTAATAGATCCGTACGTTCATACAAAATAAGTACGTTTTGCAAAATGAATACATTTCGGAACACTTCCATGTTGTGAAAGCAGCCTTATCATTAGCGTGCGTATATGTGACGGAAGTTAAACGTTCGCATATATAATCGCACGTTTTCTGCATTACCACGCCTATTTTTTGGTATTTACATTCCGATTGACGCCTACTAATTAATAATCCGTCGGATCTTTTATGTTCGTACGGATTTTTTGACGTGCGGAAATTACTTACGCATCTTTCCAATTACGCTTCGTATCTCCATGGTCTGCACATGTGCCCTGAATAGAAATCACTCCACTTACGCATTTTGCGTGCGTAAGTTACCAGACGTTCTTAATTCTGAATCTGGTCCCATATTCTTAACACAGAAAACATCTGTGTTAGATCATTCAAGTGCTACTCAGCCTCCCTCTACCGTAATAGTCCTTAACTCGCTGTGTTTTGTGACCACTCCATCCATTGATATTGGGAATCTCTGAAATATTGTATTCTAAAACGTTTTTCTTCTTTATATCACGACAGATCTGTTGCAATTGGCTGTAGGCGCCGCACATAACGGTGCAGTGACCGGTCAGGGACTTTGTGAAACATGCAAGGGGAGGTGATTGTCAGCGATCCTGGGATCGAGGAGATCGCTCCGAAATTAAACAAGAGCGCCCCGCAGAGCCCTTTACGGAACACTCTGCGGAGGGCGGCGGCCGCCGTGTCCTTCGAGGGGCTAACGGGAGAGGCTACCGTGGATAGGAAGAAGAGGAAGAAAAAGGAGCCTCGTCCGGAGTCCATTATCGTGTATCGTTCGGAGAGCGAGAAGGTTCTAGAAGATGAGTCGGCCAATCAGGAGGGAGGAGAGAGAAGTGCGGAAGAAGGCTCTAGATTTCTGGGAACCCCAATGAGTGATGGTATGTGCAGCATCTGAACACTTTCTTTTTTCTAGAGGGTATCAGGACAGGGACATACAGAAAGTACAGTAGCCTCATAAACATGCGTCCGGAATCCTAGAAGGAAATGTAGAATGATGAAGAGGGAGGATAAGTATAGAACTTGTGTCATGTCTCAGTTTTTAGCTCTCGTCGCCCTGTCTGATCGTTACAGATTTAGGTTATGGGACTTGTAAACATCTCCGTCGTGCAAGGGATGTCCCTGGTACAATAGAGGAGATAGATTATGCAATGTTCCTCCTGACATTTGGGTCCCGAAGGCTCCGTCTGCCGGGGTTTAGGCTGTCCCGGAGAGTTACTGTTACTAGTTACCAGTAACTTACAGGATCCCAAGCAGCATGGATTCACTGGGGAGATCATGTCACACAAATCTTACTGAATGTTATGACTGGGTCAGTAAAGTATTAGATAAAGGGGGAGCTGTAGACATAGCTTATCTAGATTTTAGCAAGGCTTTTGACACTGTGCCACATCGAAGACTGTTAAATAAGCTGGAAACTTTAGGGTTGGACTTAAAGC
>WWET01002607.1:0-18512 GCA_011038615.1 Limnodynastes dumerilii | reverse complement strand
GTCAGGCTGCGGGGAGGGGGGTCTTAGGGTTAGGCTATAGAGAAGGGAGGGTTAGGGTCAGGCGAGGGAGAAGGGAGGGTCAGGGTTAGAATTAAGGGAAGGGTTGGGATAGTTTTTAGCCTTACCTTTCAGGGTACCATGTTCAGTGCTGCGGGCATCGATTGCTATGCCTCACACCCATGGCTAGTGAATGGATGCCTTGATTGGACGTCCCAGCTGCTGCGGATAAATACAAATATTTAGCTGGAGTATCCAATCACATCAAAGCCGGATTCTGGATCCAGCGCAATGAAAATGAAGTGATCAATGGTCAAATTTTTTTCTAAAATGTTTTTTTGCTATAATGGTTTTTCTAATGTTTACTCATTCTTAGCAGCTGATCTTGTATAATAATAATAATGGTCTTGATTCACAGTTAAGAAAATGCTGATTTTTAGGTGCGTATATATAGGAAGGGATAAACCGCGCAGGCGTCGTACCTTAATATACGCAATTTACGTAGGACTTAAGACTAGGACGGCTCTGAATCACTGTCACAAACCTAATTCCTCAAGGGTCATAATGACTTAAGAAAGAAGGGGAGTGCCTGGGAAACTTAAGGAGGAAGATAAGAAGAGTGGGTGGAGGGAGGCATTTAAATGAGGAAATCTGGGCGTGGTTTGGCATAAACGTGCTTAATTAGCCGCCCTACGCACACAACTAAGAACCTAAAGTTTAGGTAGCCGTATGGCATTCGTAAGTTGCTTAAGAAGCTAAAAACCGGAGGCGTGTCAGGGGAGTGGCCTTCCACCCTTTGCGTATAATTAAGAACCTAAATCATTCTTAAGTGTGAATACAGTCCAATATCATTAAAGTTCATTTATGGGATTACCTAATAAATTAACCTTATAACAAAAAATACTATAAAAAGACATAACTGTAGTATTGATTAAACGTTTGTAATTTTTCCCCTTCAGTATTTAATGAATTCTATCTTCAGCTTCTCGCTAAGTCTCATGTCTCATACACTGTCCAGTTATTTGTATGAAAGTACCCCATATGACCGCTGGGTGCAATGATTGGCCATTGTGTACATTTTGCATCCACTATGTCAGATGGGATATATTTGTATGATCGGCCTTCTGTATTCTTGTCCTCGCAGCGTCTTCTCCGTTTTCTCTTCATTCACGGGATTGGCACATCGGCCAATCCCGTGTATGCAATCTACGTAGCGAAACGCTACGTAAATAGCATACAAAAATAACTACGCATGCCCAGTAACTTCAATCGGTTAGTTACGGACGTACGGGCACAGAAAACGGAGGTCTGAATACGGGCCATCGCCTCAATCCAGCATTATTTTCATTGCCTTGTTACCTTGCCTCCTTTAGTTGCTGGGACTGTAGATTCTACTTTCCTCACCGCCATACGAGATTTCACCGCTATCAGCTGTGTCGCAGTGTGTAGAACGTGTATCTACCCCTCACTCCCATCCTCTGTCTTAATACTTGTATCGGCTGTTTTAGGTAACGCAAGAAAAAGTGAAGAAGTCGTGGCTTAACGTAGATGCCAAAACCTTGAAAAAAGACGACGTTCAGAAGGAAACCGTATATTGCCTGAATAACGATGAAGAAACTGAGGTCCAGCAGGAAGACATTATTCAAGGTTTGAGCTTCATCAAGATTCTTATTAATGGCTGTGCATCGTGGCCAGCAAACACTCCATTACTGTATGGGTTCAGTTCTGCGTGGTGGGTCCGAACGATCCAATGATGGAATTCCAGTTCCAAGTGTTTGTAGATGGCGAAAAAAACACATTCAGATTTGTGTTCCTGGTTATCATCAGATGCTGAATATCAGCCAGATAACATTGCAGATGGGGCCAAAGAAAGCTATTTAAATTATTAGGGTATTAGAAAAGGATTTATTTATTTATCAACAGGGTTTTATATAGGGCTATCAGATTATACAGTGTTTTACAGAGAATGTTTCACATTCACATCAATTCCTTCCCCATTGGAGCTATATTCTACATTCCCTAACACAGGTTCATTTATTCAGCAGACGGTTAACCTAGCAGCATGTTTTTGGAGTGTGGGAGGAAACCGGAGCACCCGGAGGAAAACCACACAGACACAGGGAGAACATACACACTCCACACAGATAAGGCCGAGTCCGGGAATGGAACTCATGACCTCAGCGCTGTGAGAGACAATGCTACTCGCTGAGCCACCATGCTGCTCACCAATAGCCGAGTCTCACGCTATGAAAAACATATTACAGACCCCTCGTAACGCTAAACACTTTCCTGTTTATGTCATTGTTTCTACATTTGCTGCTGATCAACAGGTTTTTTTCTGTTTGCCTGATTCTCGTGGGCTTATCATGCAGTAGCTGGTCAGTCAGGTTGGTGCTATCATTCTCTGCCTCTGTGCTTCCTCACTCCCGGAGTTCAAGCTGGTCCTTCGGTAGACATTTTATATAATAGAAATCCAATATGGATGTCAATGGAGGTGACGGGACCCCCTTGCAATCGTCTTATCACCACAGCAGCCACGATCCAGGGTAGTAACAGATTTTAGCGTTTGCCTTTGTAGTGTGAGCGCCACCTGTGGGTGGCAGCAGGTAGACGGGACATCATACCACATATTTTATTAGAAGTAGAAAAAAACAAGGCGATGTCCATTCGTGGTCACTGCAGTGTCAGCACTCGTTATATCAGTGTCACGCGTCGTCCGCAAATGTCTTTGGTTGTATACTGACAGTTCGAGGTCTTTGGTTTTTTTTCGCCATCTTGGCACAGCTGCTTAAATTGTCTTCCTAAAGCTGTGGTTCTGTACCCTTACCTGTGGGCTGTTAGCTACTGTTGAGCTATACTTTTGAGCATGCTGGGATATGTAGTTCCACAGGCTTTGATTGAAGCCTTGCCCTTTAAAGACAGACAGATTTGTAATGACATCTCTCCTTTCTTTCCATCAGGGTTCCGTTACGGCAGTGACATTGTACCGTTCTCAAAGGTCGATCAAGAACAGATGAAATATAAGACGGAATCCAAGTGTTTCTCTGTGCTGGGATTCACGCAGGCATCGCAGGTAACCCGGCGGCTCTGATACAGAGTATCGTCCTGTATCCTCTTCTCCTGCTCCTCAATGATTGCTATTAATGATCTTGTTTTCCAGATTGATAGAAATCAATTTATGGGCAATCAAGTTCTGAAAATCTTTGCACCCAAGGACGACGAGGTGAACGTAGCATAAGTGTTGTCCGCTGTTATAAGAACCCTGGTACCTCTGTTGCTTCCGTTTAACCACTTAGGCATCATCTGTAGTGCAATATAACTGCTGGGAAACCACACGCACACCGAGTTACATTAAATGCAGATGATAAATCCCCTTTCTATGGTGGCCAGTGAGGTCACGTCTTCTCATGGAAAGGGGACAGTTGCTTCTGATGAGTGATAATTGCACCCAGTGGTCCTTTTATTTTAGCTATCCACCTCCCAGCGACATTGTTTCACACCTTAGGTGGATAAAAGACCACATATACGCAATCTACGTATGGAAACGATACGCAGGTTACGTACAATAGCTACTACGCATGCGCAGTAGCTATCGTTCAGTGAATTACGTCCGTCTATGGAAGACAGACGTAGTTCTGGATCCGGCCCAATATCTTTATATCGTTGCTTACACTTTTTTATTGTGTAGTTGGAACGGTAACATTGAGAAAGCCATGTAGTGTGTATCCATCTTCAGGCAGATCTAGCCAAAACATTGATCACGGGGCGTCACTGGTAAAGAAAGAAGCTTGTGTGTGGTGTTAGAAGCCTAGCTCCCAGCAGTGCTACCGATGAGGGGTGTCATGACTTGCCAAGCGCAGGTTTAGGCATTTATAAATAACGTAGCAGACACACAGTGGGATTAAGACGTGTAAGGTAAATGTTCTGTGGACCCAATTATATAATCTGATGTGAGTATTATTATTAATATTATTGGGGCTATTATAAAATAATAGCACCAATAGGGAAGCCCACATCCAATAATAGCACCGGTTATATTGTCCCCATCAATAATAATAACGTATAACATATACGTCCGGTGTTTAGTGTTTTCCTACTGCGCATGCGTAGTGCATTTATTTACGTTACCTATTTATCTTTTCCTTACGTAGATATGTTATACGTCCGGTAGTCTGCATACGGGCCAGTATTATTATTATGTTTTTCCTCTCTGGCAGGAAATGTCTGTTTTAGAGATAGAAACGGCTGAAAAGCTCATTTTCAGCCGTCTGTATTTAGAAAAACAGCCATTTTAGAATAATTTTTTTAATGGGTAATGATCAGCATATTTACCCATTCCTTTTCGGAACCCGCTGCCAGCCGGACCTGCTGGATCATGGAAGGGGAGGGTTAGAGTCATGCTGCGGGGAAGGGGAGGGTTAGAGTCAGGCTGCGGGGAAGGGGAGGGTTAGGGTCATGCTGCGGGGAAGGGGAGGGTTAGAGTCAGGCTGCGGGGAAGGGGAGGGTTAGGGTCATGCTGCGGGGAAGGGGAGGGTTAGAGTCAGGCTGCGGGGAAGGGGAGGGTTAGGGTCATGCTGCGGGGAAGGGGAGGGTTAGAGTCAGGCTGCGGGGAAGGGGAGGGTTAGGGTCATGCTGCGGGGAAGGGGAGGGTTAGAGTCAGGCTGCGGGGAAGGGGAGGGTTAGGGTCATGCTGCGGGGAAGGGGAGGGTTAGAGTCAGGCTGCGGGGAAGGGGAGGGTTAGGGTCATGCTGCGGGGAAGGGGAGGGTTAGAGTCAGGCTGCGGGGAAGGGGAGGGTTAGGGTCATGCTGCGGGGAAGGGGAGGGTTAGAGTCAGGCTGCGGGGAAGGGGAGGGTTAGGGTCATGCTGCGGGGAAGGGGAGGGTTAGAGTCAGGCTGCGGGGAAGGGGAGGGTTAGGGTCATGCTGCGGGGAAGGGGAGGGTTAGAGTCAGGCTGCGGGGAAGGGGAGGGTTAGGGTCATGCTGCGGGGAAGGGGAGGGTTAGAGTCAGGCTGCGGGGAAGGGGAGGGTTAGGGTCATGCTGCGGGGAAGGGGAGGGTTAGAGTCAGGCTGCGGGGAAGGGGAGGGTTAGGGTCATGCTGCGGGGAAGGGGAGGGTTAGAGTCAGGCTGCGGGGAAGGGGAGGGTTAGGGTCATGCTGCGGGGAAGGGGAGGGTTAGAGTCAGGCTGCGGGGAAGGGGAGGGTTAGGGTCATGCTGCGGGGAAGGGGAGGGTTAGAGTCAGGCTGCGGGGAAGGGGAGGGTTAGGGTCATGCTGCGGGGAAGGGGAGGGTTAGAGTCAGGCTGCGGGGAAGGGGAGGGTTAGGGTCATGCTGCGGGGAAGGGGAGGGTTAGAGTCAGGCTGCGGGGAAGGGGAGGGTTAGGGTCATGCTGCGGGGAAGGGGAGGGTTAGAGTCAGGCTGCGGGGAAGGGGAGGGTTAGGGTCATGCTGCGGGGAAGGGGAGGGTTAGAGTCAGGCTGCGGGGAAGGGGAGGGTTAGGGTCATGCTGCGGGGAAGGGGAGGGTTAGAGTCAGGCTGCGGGGAAGGGGAGGGTTAGGGTCATGCTGCGGGGAAGGGGAGGGTTAGAGTCAGGCTGCGGGGAAGGGGAGGGTTAGGGTCATGCTGCGGGGAAGGGGAGGGTTAGAGTCAGGCTGCGGGGAAGGGGAGGGTTAGGGTCATGCTGCGGGGAAGGGGAGGGTTAGAGTCAGGCTGCGGGGAAGGGGAGGGTTAGGGTCATGCTGCGGGGAAGGGGAGGGTTAGAGTCAGGCTGCGGGGAAGGGGAGGGTTAGGGTCATGCTGCGGGGAAGGGGAGGGTTAGAGTCAGGCTGCGGGGAAGGGGAGGGTTAGGGTCATGCTGCGGGGAAGGGGAGGGTTAGAGTCAGGCTGCGGGGAAGGGGAGGGTTAGGGTCATGCTGCGGGGAAGGGGAGGGTTAGAGTCAGGCTGCGGGGAAGGGGAGGGTTAGGGTCATGCTGCGGGGAAGGGGAGGGTTAGAGTCAGGCTGCGGGGAAGGGGAGGGTTAGGGTCATGCTGCGGGGAAGGGGAGGGTTAGAGTCAGGCTGCGGGGAAGGGGAGGGTTAGGGTCATGCTGCGGGGAAGGGGAGGGTTAGAGTCAGGCTGCGGGGAAGGGGAGGGTTAGGGTCATGCTGCGGGGAAGGGGAGGGTTAGAGTCAGGCTGCGGGGAAGGGGAGGGTTAGGGTCATGCTGCGGGGAAGGGGAGGGTTAGAGTCAGGCTGCGGGGAAGGGGAGGGTTAGGGTCATGCTGCGGGGAAGGGGAGGGTTAGAGTCAGGCTGCGGGGAAGGGGAGGGTTAGGGTCATGCTGCGGGGAAGGGGAGGGTTAGAGTCAGGCTGCGGGGAAGGGGAGGGTTAGGGTCATGCTGCGGGGAAGGGGAGGGTTAGAGTCAGGCTGCGGGGAAGGGGAGGGTTAGGGTCATGCTGCGGGGAAGGGGAGGGTTAGAGTCAGGCTGCGGGGAAGGGGAGGGTTAGGGTCATGCTGCGGGGAAGGGGAGGGTTAGAGTCAGGCTGCGGGGAAGGGGAGGGTTAGGGTCATGCTGCGGGGAAGGGGAGGGTTAGAGTCAGGCTGCGGGGAAGGGGAGGGTTAGGGTCATGCTGCGGGGAAGGGGAGGGTTAGAGTCAGGCTGCGGGGAAGGGGAGGGTTAGGGTCATGCTGCGGGGAAGGGGAGGGTTAGAGTCAGGCTGCGGGGAAGGGGAGGGTTAGGGTCATGCTGCGGGGAAGGGGAGGGTTAGAGTCAGGCTGCGGGGAAGGGGAGGGTTAGGGTCATGCTGCGGGGAAGGGGAGGGTTAGAGTCAGGCTGCGGGGAAGGGGAGGGTTAGGGTCATGCTGCGGGGAAGGGGAGGGTTAGAGTCAGGCTGCGGGGAAGGGGAGGGTTAGGGTCATGCTGCGGGGAAGGGGAGGGTTAGAGTCAGGCTGCGGGGAAGGGGAGGGTTAGGGTCATGCTGCGGGGAAGGGGAGGGTTAGAGTCAGGCTGCGGGGAAGGGGAGGGTTAGGGTCATGCTGCGGGGAAGGGGAGGGTTAGAGTCAGGCTGCGGGGAAGGGGAGGGTTAGGGTCATGCTGCGGGGAAGGGGAGGGTTAGAGTCAGGCTGCGGGGAAGGGGAGGGTTAGGGTCATGCTGCGGGGAAGGGGAGGGTTAGAGTCAGGCTGCGGGGAAGGGGAGGGTTAGGGTCATGCTGCGGGGAAGGGGAGGGTTAGAGTCAGGCTGCGGGGAAGGGGAGGGTTAGGGTCATGCTGCGGGGAAGGGGAGGGTTAGAGTCAGGCTGCGGGGAAGGGGAGGGTTAGGGTCATGCTGCGGGGAAGGGGAGGGTTAGAGTCAGGCTGCGGGGAAGGGGAGGGTTAGGGTCATGCTGCGGGGAAGGGGAGGGTTAGAGTCAGGCTGCGGGGAAGGGGAGGGTTAGGGTCATGCTGCGGGGAAGGGGAGGGTTAGAGTCAGGCTGCGGGGAAGGGGAGGGTTAGGGTCATGCTGCGGGGAAGGGGAGGGTTAGAGTCAGGCTGCGGGGAAGGGGAGGGTTAGGGTCATGCTGCGGGGAAGGGGAGGGTTAGAGTCAGGCTGCGGGGAAGGGGAGGGTTAGGGTCATGCTGCGGGGAAGGGGAGGGTTAGAGTCAGGCTGCGGGGAAGGGGAGGGTTAGGGTCATGCTGCGGGGAAGGGGAGGGTTAGAGTCAGGCTGCGGGGAAGGGGAGGGTTAGGGTCATGCTGCGGGGAAGGGGAGGGTTAGAGTCAGGCTGCGGGGAAGGGGAGGGTTAGGGTCATGCTGCGGGGAAGGGGAGGGTTAGAGTCAGGCTGCGGGGAAGGGGAGGGTTAGGGTCATGCTGCGGGGAAGGGGAGGGTTAGAGTCAGGCTGCGGGGAAGGGGAGGGTTAGGGTCATGCTGCGGGGAAGGGGAGGGTTAGAGTCAGGCTGCGGGGAAGGGGAGGGTTAGGGTCATGCTGCGGGGAAGGGGAGGGTTAGAGTCAGGCTGCGGGGAAGGGGAGGGTTAGGGTCATGCTGCGGGGAAGGGGAGGGTTAGAGTCAGGCTGCGGGGAAGGGGAGGGTTAGGGTCATGCTGCGGGGAAGGGGAGGGTTAGAGTCAGGCTGCGGGGAAGGGGAGGGTTAGGGTCATGCTGCGGGGAAGGGGAGGGTTAGAGTCAGGCTGCGGGGAAGGGGAGGGTTAGGGTCATGCTGCGGGGAAGGGGAGGGTTAGAGTCAGGCTGCGGGGAAGGGGAGGGTTAGGGTCATGCTGCGGGGAAGGGGAGGGTTAGAGTCAGGCTGCGGGGAAGGGGAGGGTTAGGGTCATGCTGCGGGGAAGGGGAGGGTTAGAGTCAGGCTGCGGGGAAGGGGAGGGTTAGGGTCATGCTGCGGGGAAGGGGAGGGTTAGAGTCAGGCTGCGGGGAAGGGGAGGGTTAGGGTCATGCTGCGGGGAAGGGGAGGGTTAGAGTCAGGCTGCGGGGAAGGGGAGGGTTAGGGTCATGCTGCGGGGAAGGGGAGGGTTAGAGTCAGGCTGCGGGGAAGGGGAGGGTTAGGGTCATGCTGCGGGGAAGGGGAGGGTTAGAGTCAGGCTGCGGGGAAGGGGAGGGTTAGGGTCATGCTGCGGGGAAGGGGAGGGTTAGAGTCAGGCTGCGGGGAAGGGGAGGGTTAGGGTCATGCTGCGGGGAAGGGGAGGGTTAGAGTCAGGCTGCGGGGAAGGGGAGGGTTAGGGTCATGCTGCGGGGAAGGGGAGGGTTAGAGTCAGGCTGCGGGGAAGGGGAGGGTTAGGGTCATGCTGCGGGGAAGGGGAGGGTTAGAGTCAGGCTGCGGGGAAGGGGAGGGTTAGGGTCATGCTGCGGGGAAGGGGAGGGTTAGAGTCAGGCTGCGGGGAAGGGGAGGGTTAGGGTCATGCTGCGGGGAAGGGGAGGGTTAGAGTCAGGCTGCGGGGAAGGGGAGGGTTAGGGTCATGCTGCGGGGAAGGGGAGGGTTAGAGTCAGGCTGCGGGGAAGGGGAGGGTTAGGGTCATGCTGCGGGGAAGGGGAGGGTTAGAGTCAGGCTGCGGGGAAGGGGAGGGTTAGGGTCATGCTGCGGGGAAGGGGAGGGTTAGAGTCAGGCTGCGGGGAAGGGGAGGGTTAGGGTCATGCTGCGGGGAAGGGGAGGGTTAGAGTCAGGCTGCGGGGAAGGGGAGGGTTAGGGTCATGCTGCGGGGAAGGGGAGGGTTAGAGTCAGGCTGCGGGGAAGGGGAGGGTTAGGGTCATGCTGCGGGGAAGGGGAGGGTTAGAGTCAGGCTGCGGGGAAGGGGAGGGTTAGGGTCATGCTGCGGGGAAGGGGAGGGTTAGAGTCAGGCTGCGGGGAAGGGGAGGGTTAGGGTCATGCTGCGGGGAAGGGGAGGGTTAGAGTCAGGCTGCGGGGAAGGGGAGGGTTAGGGTCATGCTGCGGGGAAGGGGAGGGTTAGAGTCAGGCTGCGGGGAAGGGGAGGGTTAGGGTCATGCTGCGGGGAAGGGGAGGGTTAGAGTCAGGCTGCGGGGAAGGGGAGGGTTAGGGTCATGCTGCGGGGAAGGGGAGGGTTAGAGTCAGGCTGCGGGGAAGGGGAGGGTTAGGGTCATGCTGCGGGGAAGGGGAGGGTTAGAGTCAGGCTGCGGGGAAGGGGAGGGTTAGGGTCATGCTGCGGGGAAGGGGAGGGTTAGAGTCAGGCTGCGGGGAAGGGGAGGGTTAGGGTCATGCTGCGGGGAAGGGGAGGGTTAGAGTCAGGCTGCGGGGAAGGGGAGGGTTAGGGTCATGCTGCGGGGAAGGGGAGGGTTAGAGTCAGGCTGCGGGGAAGGGGAGGGTTAGGGTCATGCTGCGGGGAAGGGGAGGGTTAGAGTCAGGCTGCGGGGAAGGGGAGGGTTAGGGTCATGCTGCGGGGAAGGGGAGGGTTAGAGTCAGGCTGCGGGGAAGGGGAGGGTTAGGGTCATGCTGCGGGGAAGGGGAGGGTTAGAGTCAGGCTGCGGGGAAGGGGAGGGTTAGGGTCATGCTGCGGGGAAGGGGAGGGTTAGAGTCAGGCTGCGGGGAAGGGGAGGGTTAGGGTCATGCTGCGGGGAAGGGGAGGGTTAGAGTCAGGCTGCGGGGAAGGGGAGGGTTAGGGTCATGCTGCGGGGAAGGGGAGGGTTAGAGTCAGGCTGCGGGGAAGGGGAGGGTTAGGGTCATGCTGCGGGGAAGGGGAGGGTTAGAGTCAGGCTGCGGGGAAGGGGAGGGTTAGGGTCATGCTGCGGGGAAGGGGAGGGTTAGAGTCAGGCTGCGGGGAAGGGGAGGGTTAGGGTCATGCTGCGGGGAAGGGGAGGGTTAGAGTCAGGCTGCGGGGAAGGGGAGGGTTAGGGTCATGCTGCGGGGAAGGGGAGGGTTAGAGTCAGGCTGCGGGGAAGGGGAGGGTTAGGGTCATGCTGCGGGGAAGGGGAGGGTTAGAGTCAGGCTGCGGGGAAGGGGAGGGTTAGGGTCATGCTGCGGGGAAGGGGAGGGTTAGAGTCAGGCTGCGGGGAAGGGGAGGGTTAGGGTCATGCTGCGGGGAAGGGGAGGGTTAGAGTCAGGCTGCGGGGAAGGGGAGGGTTAGGGTCATGCTGCGGGGAAGGGGAGGGTTAGAGTCAGGCTGCGGGGAAGGGGAGGGTTAGGGTCATGCTGCGGGGAAGGGGAGGGTTAGAGTCAGGCTGCGGGGAAGGGGAGGGTTAGGGTCATGCTGCGGGGAAGGGGAGGGTTAGAGTCAGGCTGCGGGGAAGGGGAGGGTTAGGGTCATGCTGCGGGGAAGGGGAGGGTTAGAGTCAGGCTGCGGGGAAGGGGAGGGTTAGGGTCATGCTGCGGGGAAGGGGAGGGTTAGAGTCAGGCTGCGGGGAAGGGGAGGGTTAGGGTCATGCTGCGGGGAAGGGGAGGGTTAGAGTCAGGCTGCGGGGAAGGGGAGGGTTAGGGTCATGCTGCGGGGAAGGGGAGGGTTAGAGTCAGGCTGCGGGGAAGGGGAGGGTTAGGGTCATGCTGCGGGGAAGGGGAGGGTTAGAGTCAGGCTGCGGGGAAGGGGAGGGTTAGGGTCATGCTGCGGGGAAGGGGAGGGTTAGAGTCAGGCTGCGGGGAAGGGGAGGGTTAGGGTCATGCTGCGGGGAAGGGGAGGGTTAGAGTCAGGCTGCGGGGAAGGGGAGGGTTAGGGTCATGCTGCGGGGAAGGGGAGGGTTAGAGTCAGGCTGCGGGGAAGGGGAGGGTTAGGGTCATGCTGCGGGGAAGGGGAGGGTTAGAGTCAGGCTGCGGGGAAGGGGAGGGTTAGGGTCATGCTGCGGGGAAGGGGAGGGTTAGAGTCAGGCTGCGGGGAAGGGGAGGGTTAGGGTCATGCTGCGGGGAAGGGGAGGGTTAGAGTCAGGCTGCGGGGAAGGGGAGGGTTAGGGTCATGCTGCGGGGAAGGGGAGGGTTAGAGTCAGGCTGCGGGGAAGGGGAGGGTTAGGGTCATGCTGCGGGGAAGGGGAGGGTTAGAGTCAGGCTGCGGGGAAGGGGAGGGTTAGGGTCATGCTGCGGGGAAGGGGAGGGTTAGAGTCAGGCTGCGGGGAAGGGGAGGGTTAGGGTCATGCTGCGGGGAAGGGGAGGGTTAGAGTCAGGCTGCGGGGAAGGGGAGGGTTAGGGTCATGCTGCGGGGAAGAATATATATTCTATGTAATACCAAACAATATGTATTCTATGTTATACCAAACAGTATATATTCTATGTAATAGCAAACAATATATATTCTATGTAATACCAAACAATATATATTCTATGTAATACCAAACAATATATATTCTATGTAATACCAAACAATATATATTCTATGTAATACCAAACAATATATATTCTATGTAATACCAAACAATATATATTCTATGTAATACCAAACAATATATATTCTATGTAATACCAAACAATATATATTCTATGTAATACCAAACAATATATATTCTATGTAATACCAAACAATATATATTCTATGTAATACCAAAAATATTTATTCTATGTAATTCCAAACTATATATATTCTATGTAATACCAAACAATTTATATTCTATATAACACCAAACATATTCTATGTAATAATATATATATAATACGAAACAATATATATAGTATATAATATCAAACAATATATATAATATATAATATCAAGCAATATATGTTCTAGCACATACATAAACGAGGTTTAGGTCACAATATAGCCATATTGGGTTATCTCACCCGCATAGTGTCGAGGCGCCTCCTGTAGGTGAGTCCCTATCTGTTTTGCAATATGTGTACACTGGAGGTCTCTGGTAAGACAAATCCTCCATTTGAAAGGATGCAGCAGCCATTTTGGGAGGAGTAGGGCCCCCAGAGTAAACTATTAATTACTAACGAGAACACGGGCCCCTCTCTATATATCTGCCTCTGTTGTATTTTAAGTCTTTGCTGTACCGGGGCGTTACGAATAAAGGAAGTATATTTGGTTTTGGACAAACCGCGCTGCAACGCCAGAGACAAATGCGTGCAGATAATCCTCTAATACACCAGCTGGAAGCAGCCGGAGGGGTAAGCAGGTAGAAGCAGGGCCCTTTGCACTCATTCCACATCAATGACATTGTTGTCCTTGTCCATATTGTTCTGTGGATCGTATACAGATAACACTGACACCAATGAATAGCTTCAGACGGGACCAGATCGATCCCCGGCCTGACTGCTGTTATCCCCGGATCAATCAGTAGCCGCTCTGGGCTGGGAGACTATGGGCACTTGGCCGGCTGCTGACAGATGAATCCGTAGTGAAATGTTTGACGTGATCCAGGGTTTGCTGTGGACTCATCAATAAATAAAATGACATTTGATCCTCTGATTATTTCTAATGGAGTCGTTAAACTCATAGCTGCAAATATAACCCCTCAAAATGACAAACAATAAATTATCACAAAAATGAAACATAAGAATGGAAGAAAAAAAAATATAGATAGATATAAATATATTCCAGACAAGCGGAAAAACAGAACAAGTTCTCAGGTGCTCACCAAAGCTTAGCCAGCAAACACAAGTCCATAGAGGTGGGGGCACAATGGTAGCGACGTTTCAGTACATCTTTATCTGTACTTTCATCAGGGTGGAAAGGGAAGTACGGATAACGATGTAATGAAACGTCGCTACCATTAAATTATAACCTGCGGACTTTGCGTCTTGTTTAACGGTTAGAAACCTCAGAATGCCCCCACCTCTATGGACTTAGATATAAATATAGATAGCTATTTTAAATTATTTGAATATTATTTGTTGTTCTTTAGAGTCCAATAATTTATTTGTAAATGCTGAACTGTTTTCAAATACTGCGGCAAGGTATTTGGCTATTTGTGTTGTAAATTTCGTCATTATCCGTTAGGAAGAAAACCTGGTAAGAAGTAAAGGGGTGATTCAGGAAAAGGAGGAATGTTGTGTGACTGTGGTTGCCATGGTACTTATAGGACACATAGGAAACTGAATATTAGTAATAGCAGCATGAAGGAGACGTGATGGGATTGTGGATGAGTATTTTCCTCCTTGTGTCTTTCTGTCAGTGCCTACAACACAAGGCCTTCAACCCCGATGAGCCGCTCCCTCCTATAGACCAGCATGTCCTGAATATGCTGCAGCCCCCTGTGGAAGTTAAAGCCAAATGTCAGGGCGCACTGACCAAGGTGAAAGCCGCGTTCCCGCTGCAGGAGGCCGCCAAGAGGAAGGAGCAGAAGACCGCCAAGGACATCTTCCAGGACCAGTAAGTGTCTGGCGTCTTGTATGTCTGTGTGAAGACTAGTCCTCTGTTTGAAAGCGTGCTGCAGCCGTAGTGGGAGGGGTCTGCTGCAGCCATGGTGGGAGGAGTCAGTCTGCATCAGCCACGGTGGGAGGAGTCAGCTGGCGGCAGCCATGGTTGACACTGGCAGATAAAGTAGCTTATCTCTGGCCTGTATTAAATCTACCTTCATGTCAGTGTTTTGTAAGATCATACTGAGAATTATTGTTCCATCTGTTTACACCCAGTGCTGTGTTTTTGTTTTGATTCCTATTATTAGACGACACCTGACTTAATATGCCGCGATCACATGGTCCGCCATGGTTCAGTCCGGTCGTATAATTAGCTGCGGCTCTGGTAGACGTCACAGACTGACCTGTCTGACCCCTGTAGTAGAAGGTGCTCGGTGTTTATATATTTGTGCTCTTCTTCTTTATTTTTCTCTCTCACGGTCGTCCTTTGCCCAGCATAAGAGAATCACTATTAGGGGGAGGTGCAGCTGGTGTTACATCCAGGGTCTGTGCCAGGGGGTACTGACAGCAGCCCAGAGCAACACTTCTGTGCGAATTTACGCCTGGCGGACACGTAAAATCGCAATTTTGTATGTACTGCGCATGCGCACGACAGATGATATGTAACGTAACTCTGAGCGTATGGGTCATTCACGTATTGGGTGTGTAAATTCGTACGTGTGGGCATGCCAATTTTACGTGAGACAAAAGTACGCCTAAAATATGCTATGTAGGGGTTTCATTTAAAGTGTACAGTACGGGCGTGCTTAGCTGTGTAAGTCCGTGTTGCCCATCCATACGTGTGCGGACGAGTGCGGTTACGCGGACAAAAGTTAAGGTAGGGTTTGGAAAGCGGAAATCGGTCAAAGGGCCTGATCCAGAACTACGCCGATGCGCTGTGCTTAGTAAAGCACAGCGTAACGCCGTTCACTCTCCCCGACACTCCCCCTGAGCGAGCGTATTTTCCCTCGCTTACGCCAGCTGATGGCTACCCTAACTTCATCCGGCCTAAGCAAGGGAAAATACGTTCACACATGAGCTAACCCCTCCCTCCCTCCCTCATTAATCTACCTCCCCCCACCCTCCTACACCAACCTGAACGTAGTAACGCTGGGGGACGCCGACTCCAGCGTTACTACGTTATCAACGGTCGGGCGTTGCGGTAGCTACGCCGGGCAACTTCTGCCCGGCGCATGTGCATATCAGCGTTAAAGCCAATCTTACGCTGCTGGCTGGCGTCTTAACGCCAGTCAGCGTAGGTCTGGATCAGGCCCAAAGTACGTACATTCAAGGGGTGTGCCTAGGGGGGTGTATAGAAGGTACGCACGCGTAATTACGCTACGCTAGTAAACGCATTGCAAGCGGAGTTCTGGATCTACCCCAGTATCAGCAATCGGGGTCATTGCCACCCTTCTGCAGACGTGTCTGTAAGGTGCATGGCCGGACTCACAATCTCTTTCTGCGTAGTTGCACCCTGGCGTCCTGACGAGCGCTGTGATTGGCTGGTTGCAATTGATTTATTTTTCCGAACGGCCCAACACAATGGAGAACCTTCTCCTGCAGTTACTTCTCTTAATCACAGTCCCCACGTCGTTGGATTGATATTGGGCGACCTCTCCTGATTAAACACCATTTTATTTATGGAAGGTCTGTGTCCTGGTCTGTAAAGCCTCCAATGAATAAAACATTTCAGAGGCTCTAAATGAACAACGGGATGGATTTTATTTTATTTTTATACATTCTTTATATAGTTAAAACCATCGCAGATATTCAACATAAACATTCCTTGTCCAGAACTTTCCATACACACGACAGATGAGAGTGGAGATTTACAGTATGTGACCAGTGACTGTATGACGTAACATGTAAAACTTAATGAAGAACTACACGGGAGTGAGAGAAATGCGTTAGTGAATAAAGGTCAGCTGTGATGGTCCTAAATACCAGCCAAAGAAACCATGTTTCGAGTCTATCAGAAGTGGCGGGTGGGTGTCACCGCTGAGAACGGCCCTTTTTCTCCCGGCCAGTTGTGAACTGGCTAGAAAATTGATTGCTTTTGCCTCACAGGGGAGCGGCGAATGATGAGTATTAATGTAACCCTAATCCTTACCCCTCCCCTAACCCTAACCCCATTACCCATACCCTTCCTTCCCCGCAGCCTAACGCTAAGACTCCCTTCCCCACAGCCTGACCCTATTACTCCCTTTCCCACAGCCTGACCCTATTACTCCCTTCCCCGCAGCCTGAACCTAAGACTCCCCTCCCCGCAGCCTAACCCTAAGACTCCCTTCCCCGCAGCCTAACCCTAAGACTCCCTTTCCCGCAGCCTGACCCTAAAACTCCTCACAGAGTCCCCTGTAATACTCACCTGTCCTTCGGGTCTGTGGCAGCGGTTTAAGTATGCATACTTACCCATTCATTAATTAAATCGTCTGATTAGCGCTATTTTTTAAATAGAGACAGCGGAAAATTAGCTTTCAACTATTTCGGAAACAGCATTTTCGAGGCGGCGACTGCATCCCAGAAGTGACCGAGTGAACATCGTCCATCGCTGGATAAAATTCACCTGGATGGAATTTTCGTGGTTATAGAGCAGATTTAGACATCCGCGGACACTCTGAAGCCCAGCGCCAGCGGTTATCTGATGCTGGACTTGTCCTTGTGCGTTAGGGTGGCATAGTGCGACCTGATTATCAGGATGCGTGTCGTGATTTTCCCCGCTATGGGACCGTTGTATCAGGAGAAATGATGAAAGTGTTTACCCCGCCGCAGAGGACAAGCGATTATCAGACAATGCTTTATTGTAGTTTGTCACATTATTGACGCTTCTGCATAAAAACCGCTGATGGCTTCGCGGCTAATGGCTCATTTTTCCATTTGTAGATGAATAATGTAATGGATTTAGACGGTGGAAATGTGTCACATCTCCGTCATTACCAGACGCAGCCTGTAGACTGGGGACAAATGAATATTCTGCGCTCATTATGTGCATCTAATGAATGTAAAGATATGGCGGATGGGATGGGGGTCCGAGGGTGCAGTTATTTTGTTGTCTATGCTGTTCATTCACAAATATGTCCCCTCTCTGTCCCCTATAAACCACAACAAAGGTTTCAATGTTCATAAAAGACTTTTCTTTATTCCGGTGAAATAAACGTTTTGTTGTTTGCTTTGCAGAGACCAGGAGCCTGACAGCAAGAAGATGAAGAGCGAAGAGGAGGAGTTCAGCATCGCACATTTAGCGGATGGCAGCGTCACCTCCGTAAGAGCCATTGCGATAGGCCCACAGCGCATTACTGAGGGTGTATACCCCATATCCCATGCATCTGGGGGGACAGGGAGCTCTGGACTAATGGTCTTTACTTCTCCTGCACAATATGGCTGCAGAGGGAGCGCAGAGCCCCAAAAACGGACTGGGGCAGAAGCCGGGCACGTCTTCCAAAACGGGATGCAGCGACCGGTCCAAGTGCCCATGTTTTGAACATGATACAGTCTCCAGCTGAATTGCGACTATCATTGTTTGACATAGTCTAAATATAGAGCAAACCACACCCCGCAGTACCGATATTTCCGCAACGCAGCGAAACTCAACCTCCGGGTGGGGGCTGGCCCAATAGCCACATCTACTGCGTGAGCATAAGTATATCAATTGCGCAGTGAGGGGTGGGTAAGCCCTTGCGTACAATCCGTATTCGGCGCGTAGGCTTGCGGGGAGAGTTCCTTGATTTTGAGCACCAACGTACGGTAACGTACAAATTTATCACAACGTTCAGGATCGGCCCAGAGACATTATACTTTATTATATGAAAATATACGTCCAGATTCACAGTTACGTAGTTTTCGCCTTACGTACTTTGGGGCGGATCCAGAACTACGTCCGTCTTCCATAGACGGACGTAATTCAATGAACAATAGCTACTGCGCATGCGTAGTAGCTATTGTACGTAATCTACGTATCGTTTCGATAAGTCTAAAAGACCGCATATACGCAATACGTATCGAAGCGATACGCAGATTACGTACAATAGCTGCTACGCATGCGCAGTAGCTATTGTTCATTGAATTACTATGGAAGACGGACGTAGTTCTGGATCCGGCCTTTTGTGTTAAGCGTTGAATAATGAAGATGTCTGTGAGATCATCCTTGGTATACGGGCTGGTTTTGACCTTTGCTTGTTCAGGCGATGGACACGTTTCATTGATTAGGGGCCGTTCGCAGACTCCGCTGCCGGATGGAGCTGTAAACACGGCGGCGATGGGAGGAATCTCAATTCCCTGGACAGAGCGAGGAGATGACTCCTAATGATGGCGATGAGCCGCAGGGGGCGTCATTAGTCATCCCTGCAATCACTTCTACTTCAGGGAGAGGACGTCTATTAGACGGTGCTGGTGCTTTCCCTCATTTTCCACCTTTATTATTACTATCGTGTTGGGGGAATTCATCATTTATTTATTTTTATCTCATTTATAACGATCACAAACTGCATCGGCTTTTATAATAGAGACAAGGGAACAGGACAGAACAATACACTCATAGAAACATGTTAGTGACGGCAGATAAGAGCTACTCGTCCGCCCAGTCTGACCATTTTTCTTCATCTTTGGTAACCTAAAACCTTATTTGATCCTTAGCTCTTTGTAAAGCTGGACATACACTATTCATTTATCAACAGGGGTTTATATACTGCTCTCAGATCAGGCAGCGCTTTACAGAGAATATTTCCCATTCACATCAGTCCCTGTCCCTAACACGCTCTCTCTCTCTCTCTCTCTCTCTCTCTCC
>WWET01002606.1:217839-229962 GCA_011038615.1 Limnodynastes dumerilii | reverse complement strand
CCCTCAATATTCCCCATCATGTGCCTCCAGCCACCCTCAGTATTCCCCGCCATGTGTATCCAGCCCCCCTCAGTATTCCCCATCATATGCATCCAGCTCCCCTCAGTGTTGCCCATCATGTGCCTCCAGCCCCCTTCAATATTACCCAACATGTGCCTCCAGCCCCTCTCAGTATTCCCCACCATGTTTCTCCAGCCAGACTCCTTTTAACTTACCTTTGTGTCTTTTTCCTTCCTCCTCCGCGGCGCTCTTCTGGCTTCTCACTTGCCGACTCTCGTAGCTCCGCAATGGCTGGTGTCTTCTGGCAGGCATGCCGTAACCAGCGCATCAGTGACGTCATCCCGCCGGTGGCGTCATTTAGCGCATGTGCAAAGCACTTTATGGGACAGGTGAATTCTAGAGTTACCACCTTTTCAACAAGAAACACAGACCCCTCCTACATACTATTACCATTACACCCACCTCACATATTATAACAACACATTACCCATCCCCCCACATACTATAACTACACATTACCCCCCTCACATACTATAACCACACAATACCCCCCTCACATACTATAACCACACATTACCCCCCTCACATACTATAACCACCAATAAACATTTATAAATCTCTTACTTTTTTGCTGTCTCATCCTTTGTCCTCTGCGGCGCCTCTGCTTCTGGATGACGCTAACATGACTACATCAGTGTCACGCTGATAGTGGCGCTGTGTTGCCATAGCAACACATACACAGTGCCTGGACACAGCAGTCTGGGCACAAAACACCGCACACCCCCCCTCACATACTATAACCACACATTACCCCCCTCACATACTATAACCACCAATAAACATTTATAAATCTCTTACTTTTTTGCTGTCTCATCCTTTATCCTCTGCGGCGCCCCTCTGCTTCTGGATGACGCTAACATGACTACATCAGTGTCACGCTGATAGTGGCGCTGTTTTGCCATAGCAACACATACACAGTGCCTGGACGCAGCAGTCTGGGCACTGTGTATGTAACAATACGGTGTCAGAGAATAATGCTATTCCTGGACATTGTATGGTCTCTGGGAGAAAAGGGTGCTCTCCCGGGAGTCCGGGAGATCTCCCCGGATTCCGGGGAGTCTCCCGGACATTCCAGGAGAGTCGGCAACCATGACATAAATACTTGATGATCTGCCACAGCCCTTTCACCCTCAACAAGACTCCCTCTCTCCGTTTTGAGCCTTACTATACCCGCTTTAGTTTTTTGACTTTCATTTATATACCTAAAAAATCTTTTGTCCCCTTTTCATACCAAGTGGGACAACTTTTTCTGTTTGTGCTTTCGCTGCCTTCATAACCTTTTTAGCCTCCTACTGCTTTACAAAATACTCCTCCCTGCCATTATTTTGTATTATGAGTTTTCTTATAATTTCAGAAGGCCATCTTTTTTGCTTTCACTATAGTTGCTACCTCTTTTCTAAACCACATTGGCTTTCTTTTTCTGTGTTTTTTCCTAACTCTTCTTATACAAAGGTCTGTTGCTGTTAATAATGCATTTTTAAATTTCCACACTGCTCCTGTACTCCTTTCATGTGCCTCCACTCTGCCAAAGAATCACTTACACGTTTCCCACAATATCCGCCTTCCTAAAATCTAGCACCCTTGTCTTTGTGTGGCACGTGTGTCTCTCTCAGTCATTATACTAAACCATACTGATTGATGATCACTGAATCCTAGGTTCTCATCTACTCTTACTTCTGAGATTCTGTCACCATTTGTAAGTACCAAATCTAAGATGACCTCTTTGCGAGTGGGCTCTCTCACCAGTTTCTTTAGGAACTCTACCTGTAATGAATTTAAAATGTCCCCACTTCTAGTGGAGTTTGCTGAAGACTCACCCCAGTTTACATCAGGTAGATTAAAATCTCCCATGATTATTACTTCCCATTGTCCATTTCCTCATCTTGTCCTGGTGGCCTATATATCACTCCAGTACAAAGAATAACCTGGGTTTCTATGGTAACCCAAAGTGCTTTAGTTCTTTTTCTTCAATATCCCCTATTAAAGTTGAATTTAACCCTTCCTTCACATATATTAATATGCCTCCTCCAATTTTTCCTACTCTATCCTTCCTAAATAAATTATATCCCAGTATTGCTAGGTCCCACTAATGATTTTCATTGCACCTCGATTCCCACAATATTCAGATTATCCATTGATGTTATTTAATTAGTTCAGGGATTTTTTTTCCTAAACTCCTAGCATTTACACACATTGGGGGTAGATCCAGAACTCCGCTTGCAATCCGTTTACTAGTATAGAGTATTTACGCGTGCGAACCTTCTAAACACTCCCCTAGGCACACCCCTTGAATGTACGTACTTTTGACCGATTTCCACTTTTCAAACCCTTCCTTAACTTTTGGCCACGTATTCGCTATCGTCCGCACAGGTACGGATGGGCAACGAAGATTTACGCAGCTAAGCACACCCATACTGTACACTTTAAATGAAAACCCCCGCCTAAATTGCGTAATTTAGACGTACTTTTGTCTCATGTAAAATTGGCACACCCACACGTACGAATTTACACAACTAATACGTGAATGGCCAATACGCGCAGAGTTACGTTACGTAGCGTATCTGTCGTGCGCAGTACATACAAAAAGGCGTGAATTCGCACGGACGTGTAGTTCTGGATCTGGGCCATTGCTCTGAGAGGTTGCATTATAAATCTCCTATTTTTCCGTTTATTATTATTGCTAGATATTTTTATATTGCTTTTTCTGTTCTCTTTTCCCTTAGTTGCTGTTGCTATGCCATCTGTCAAAAGCATACACAACACTTTTTGGTTAGGGGAGCAGCTATTTTTCATTATTTGTATCACTGCCCCCTTCTCCTAGTTTAAATGGTGTCTAATAAAGCATTCAAACTGCTCACTTAGACAGAAGATGGGTGTAAGCCATCCTTTTTATAAAAGTTTCTGTTTTGTCATATGGCATGGCTATGTTTTATGAACCCAAATCCTTCCTCATGACAACACTTCCTAAGCCACAGATTGAAATCACTAATGCGCATCATTCTACCTTCTTCAAATCTGTGTACTGGCAGCACTTCAGAAAAAGTAACAGTATTTGTCACCAGCTTAAGAGCAGTTCACAACTTTCTAAATTCATCTTTAACAACCACAACTCCAGCATTGGCCAAGTCGTTTGTCCCAAGGTGGATAATGACATCGACCTCCCTTTCCCTGCCAAAGACTGGCAGTTTAAAAACAACACAGAGAAATAAGATCTTTTGTGCTGAGGCTGCAGAGAGATAGGGATAGTGAACTCAGTCTTTATTCTAAGATGTGTCACTTCAGACCACTGTACATAGGTAATGGATTCACTTTAATAATATTAAGTTTTACATAATAATTTTTATTATTCGTAAAGTTTTGAGATTGTTTAATCTTCAGGTTTCCAGCAGGTGGCACCATTTCCTTTTTATAGATATAAACCTGCATAGATTACATTTCTAATTATAATTGTATTGTGCTTATGGCGACCTACAAAGTGCTGAATGCATGTCAATTAATTTCACCTCATCGTGCCAAGTTCATTGAGGCTGCAGAGGAAACTTGGCTTTTATTATTTTGGTTGTGTGCCCACATTAATGATAACGATGACCTTTGAAAAAGAATGAAGGCCAGATTTCAAACCACTCATGTCTCCAATGATCTGATTAAGTCCAGTATGTTTAGACATTTACCTTTTATATTTGTTTGTTTTCTCCATCTCTGGTAATTATAGTGGTGAATCTGAATGCTCCTGTTATAGCGAGTTCTAATTAGCATTGTGTGTAGGCTGCACTTGGTCAGAGAGTTAGATTAACACACAAGTTTTACCGAGGGGATAATCAATTTTTTCTTTATTTAAATTAGCAGTACATCCATTTCTTTTTTAGTATTTATTTTTTGCTTGATGAATTTCAGAAATACCTAATTAATTATTTGCTTTTGGCCTGAATAAAATTCCTTATTTCAAATACTTTTCATACGGTTGTACTTTAGGACTATGTAACTGTTGCATAGATGTAAAGCTGAGTACAGACTTATAGGGCTTCCACTAGAAATGTTTGATCCCAGGACACATCCGCCGTGCTCTGCCCCATGTGATGTAACACGTGTGGTGGAGTGCTGTGGACCTGTATTAGGAGCAGGCCGATGTGCAGTAAAGTCACTGTGCATTGATCCACTTATGTGTAACTCTTAGCAGCAAGTACTGGCGCTGATTCCTGCGGCTGCAGAGCTAAGGTTAGTATCGGTGGGCCACTTATGTCTCTAGCTATCCCCTTCTGATTGCAGCTCTGCACACTAATCCAATTCTCCTGGTTAGAACTCCGACTAACCAGTTTCTCAATCTTTGGATGAGTGTGTATGCTCTCCGCTACTTCCACTCATTACATCCAATCCTGGTTGTCTGGTCAGGTCAAAAGATTTTTAAACCTGCTTAAACATCTGGAGACCCGACCGCCAATCACCTGACCAATTTACAAGTTTGCACACTGCAGCGGCTGGTTTGTCCAATTCTTCTTCCAATTCTTCTATAAGCAGCACAGTTTTTTAGGGAATACATATTTAATGCTCGAATGATGATGCAGCTGTCAATGTGAACAGACCTGGAAAATAGCAGAATTGAAGAACATATGTCAGCTTTCTTCAGCGTATAAACTTTCATTGGTGTTTATTAAAGGCTTATTAAAGAAGCGTGTTGACTTTTCATTTTTATTACACCAAAAAGTACTTTATATTTATCTTTTAAAGTTTATTACATTATTTCACTGTAAACCATTAATGTCATTGGTAATTTGTATAGTCAACCCCTTTTATTTATTTACAGGATTTTATACAGCGCTATTAGATTACATGGCGCTTTAAAGAGAATATTTCACATTCACTTCAGTCCCTGACCCATTGGAGCTACATACTAAGGTCCCTAACACATATATACACACACACACACACACACAGTAGGGTTAATTTATTCAGCAGCCATTTAATCTACCAGCATGTTTTTGGAGTGTGGGAAGAAACCGGAGCACCCAGAGGAAACCCACACAGACACGGGGAGAACATACAAACTCCACACAGATAAGGCCTAGTCCGGGATTCAAACTCATGACCTCAGTGCTGTGAGGCACAAGTGCTACTCACTGAGCCACTGTTTACTCAAAGTGCCCGCACAATGCAGACAGCTATACACAAAACCCAAATGACAAGATGCAATGGCTGTATTTCTTTTTGCTGTTTAGGTTAATAACACCCATAGCTCTGCCTATTATTATGTAAAGATGTGTGTGAGGATTGGAAGGGTGTGTACAGTGAGGCAATCGTTTGAACAAATATTTTCAGCAGATGCTTGTCGGAGGGCTGCTGTAAAAATGGACAAGTGTGTATCATGGATTGGGTGCTAAATTTGGGACTTTGGCCTGGATTGGACAAGTGTGTATCCAGCTTAAGTATCATACTTCCCAAAAATAGTATGTGTACCACACACAGAACATATTCACATATCTCTCAGTGTTCTCCACAGAACATTTTGCCTGTGGTATAATAGTAGCTGGGTGGGGGCAGTGTGATACTTTGTAATAATAATACTTGACGGGATCCAGACATTCGTTTCCACTGCGGAGCTCCTCGCTGGTGCTGCTCTACAGGGAGCTAAGCTTCTGAGGCATCCGAATCTGCCTGTCTTGTAACTATTTTGTTGTGTTTGCTGTGATCTACTGGTGGAGGCAACAAGACAGGGCCAGTGCTAAGGTGTTCAACACCCCTCTGCAAACTATACATTTGTGCCTTGTGCCTGTAACAATTTAACATTTAACAACAGTAACCAGCCTACATTACAGTATACACGTGAGTGTTATAAAATACAATCTTGTAACTACAATAAAAGAAAGCAAATTTTAGTCTCTACTATATAATACAGACAGCTTCCTATTCTGTACTGTATAATAACCACTGCATCCAAGTGACTGCCATACAACACTGACTTCATCCTAGTGACTGCCACTATACCATTAATTGAACAATGAACACTCACAATCCCTTGTGAGTGTCATAAAATACAAATAACATATTTGTAACCACAATACAAAAGAAGTGCAACTTTGTGAGTACTTACTGTTATCCAGTGACACCTCCACACAAACACACACTTATGCACAATGCTAGGTCCCCTGCTTGTGTGTCTCCAGCCATCTAATCTCCCCCTCCCTGTATGTCTTCAGACATTCAATCTCCTCTCACTCCTGTGTCTCTAGACATCCAATCTCCCCCTCCTTTTTGTGTCTCCAGACTTACAAATCCTACTTCTGTGTCTCCAATGATCCAATCTCTTCCCCTGGTGTCTCCAGTAATCAAAATTCACACCCTCCCCTGTGTCTCCAATCATTCAACATCCCCTCCCTTGTGTATCAGCCATCCAACATCCCCTCATTGTGTGTCTCCAGCCTTCCCTTATTTTCCCCTTGTGTGTTAAATCTCCCCCTCTTGTGTCTCCAGCCATAATGTATCCTCCCCCTTGTGTCTCCAGTCATCAAACTCCCCCCTGCCTTGTGTGTATCCAAACATCCAATCCCCTACCTATCTCATTAAAACCCCTCATATAATTGCTTTACTCCTCTGTGTGTGAACGAGGGTGCCATGACCTTAGGTCATGCCAGTGCACTCTGAAGGACGCTGCAGGTACAGTATGAGTCCTATCTGACAATGGTTGTCCTCCGATAGGCTGTACAGACTTCCTGCTGCTTCTGCTAGGCAATGGTTCAGCAATGCCGGAAAGCATTTACAGCCAATCAGAGAACAGCTGGGACTGAAAGCTGGAGCACCCGGCTAAAATGCCCTGGGGAGACGCTGGGCCGGATCCTGTCCTATGCACACCTTACGGATGCACAATGTCATCACGGCCGTTTGTGTAGCTAAAGGTAGTAAATCTGGACACTTACATGTCTAGATTCCTACCTTAACTTTTATGACCAGGTCTGCGGTCTTATAGCCGCAAACATAGTCGTAACGGGGCTTCCACCGCCCCGTCCCCTCATTTACATGTGTATCTCCGCCTTTACCGTGTATATACGACTGTCATAAATGAGGGGACAGCCCCTTTTCCGTAAAACAGCCGGAGTATGTAATGTATGCAGAAAACCTCCAAGACGGGAATTACGTACGCGCTGTACATAATTTCCTTGTCGTAGGGACCCGAGGATCTGGCCCACTGTCTTTAATAGCCCAGCATTGTGTTTTGTGTTTTTTAACCTTATTGTATATGGCTTTAAAATATAGTGCATGATAGATCATGTTCAGAAAAGGTAGATTATGTCTTGTTTTTTTGTTTACTATTTCCATAATCCTGTATATGCTGTTTTTCCATAGTGGGAAATCTCTTTGTAAATGTGACAATTCAGACCCAAACCAATCTAAAAGACCGCATATACACAATCTACGTATCGAAACGATACGCAGATTACGTACAATAGCTACTACGCATGCCCAGTAGCTATGGTATATTGAATTACGTCCGTCTATGGAAGACGGACGTAGTTCTGGATCTACCCCATTGTAACAGCATCTGACCTTACAAATGATTTAATAAAGGTACAGAACTGTTCCTGTGCATTGTGCTGACAGTCTGGGAAGCTCAGATGACGGGGTGCTGGTTTGAAAACAAAATTCTAATATTTATAATTTTATTTAACAGTAAATTTGTTCATGATTATAGTTTTAGTACATTTATATTGCCAATTAAGAGAATGTTCACATGAAGCAATGAACTATATATGAACGATGTACTTTGGATCACTGAGGAAGAGAACATATCTACATTGTGCTTGTCTGTTATGTGGTTGTCCGCAATATGTATACAGATTGCTTTCTCCACATTTTATTGAACATGTTCTATTGAGCACCATACTCATATTGGAAAGTAGACTTTACTTACACCCACTATGAAGAACTGAAGTGATGTCTACGTGTGACGACATACAACCAATGATCATGATCCAGGTTCAGTCACAGGTTGACATCACTTTGTGATGTGACAAGGCACTCACACAAACACACAGGGAAGGCAGGGTCAGGGAACAGGCAAGAAACAGAACCACGAATCATAATAAACACACCAGAACGCTGGGAAGCAAGGCAATGGGTAATCGCAGTGATGATAATGATATAACTTAAGAGTAGGCTTTCCTGAGTCTTTGAATAGGAGTTTACCAATCACTTGTGTCGTTTAGGAAACCAGCCCCTATAACCTGTTAGGAGAATGTCAACATGAAAGTTTGTGCCACGCGATGTCCCAGCTATGGTGTGTTCTGGTTCTTTAGCAACAAGCTGTTGGCAAAATGCTCACTTGTCGGCTGCAGAGGAGTAGTGAGTTATCTATCAGGTTAATTATGTAACAAGCCGAAACATGCTAAGTATTGTTAGTAGGATCCTGATCCACAAGCTGTGCTCCATTGGCTGATAGATTTTAGTAGATAAGTCTCTTTCTTAATTTTTTTAGCATACCCTCCAACATGACCCCTTCCATTAGATACAGAAAACTCCACTCCTGAGCTTCCAACTGTCACTCATCTGGTTTTAATGTATTAACTGATGTTTGAAACGCATATGACCGTATTCAGACTCCTGTGTGCTTTCTGTGTGTGCGGGTGCCTGTAATTATGCGAGCGAAAGGGGAGTGCACACCCCCTGTCACTCCCCTCTCGCGTGCGGGCTTACGCTGCCATAAGCCTGCCTTAACTGCTGATCTGCTACAGTGTGGGAGCCCCCTCCCACACTGTACACTTTACATGCTTCCCCCCGCCCGCTTTAGCGGGCGGAAGGAAAGCACAACCCATCCTCGGAAATGGGCTCGGATGGAACAAAGTTCCATCCGATTGTTGCTACGCTAGGATTACTATAGTAACCCTAGCGTAACATCTGGAGGGTGCATGCCCTCCAGTTAAAGTCAGGTGATTTACGCAGCTTGCGTGCATAAATCACCTGACGTTATTAAATCTGAATCTGGTCCATAGTTCTCTTTAACAAAGCTGGTTATTAGAGGCGTATCTATAATGGGTGCAGGGCGTTCAGTGCACACGGGCCCTCAGAACAGGTGGCCCTGTGACGTTCATCCAGCACCCAAATCCACATAGCAGGGTTGGCAGGGGAAGGGGTCCATTCAGCATCTACTTTATCCCTCCATGATCTCCAGGATGGAAGAAATAGATGCCGAATGAGCCCCTCTTCCCCTGCAGTGGGACTGGCCCAATTCACTGGCCAAAAAGGGAGGGGGGCTTAAATGGACCAGTTAGGCCCCACCCCTTTTGTGGTCCACCAATCGGGACAGTCCTGTCTCAGGGTAAGAGATGGGGGGCCCATGTACAAATCCTGCACAAAGGCCCCCTCACTTAAAACGCCCCTGCCATAGTAACTTACAGTTGAAAGTTCAGGAGTATAGCATTTTGTACCTAATGGAATGGGTCATGTTGGAGGGTCTGTTTTAGTGCTGTGAATCAGGATCCTCTGGAGGAGGACTGGGGGAATTTGGAGTGTACTCATACAATTTAAAATCAATAGATTTCTGTCAGTACAGCTGGCTTACATTATTGTGATATTTACATGTATTCAGTGCTGTTCTTCCAAACACATATTAAGTTTTGCACAGTTTTCCTGGCGGTTGTAGAACCTCCATTTTCTTTGGAAAGATAGTGATGGAAATATCCATTTTTTAGTACAGATAGATTTTTTGTCCTGTTTATGTTTGAAATGCAAATATAGGGGTAGATCCAGAACAACGTTTGCCGTACATTTATTTGTGTAGCGTATTTTCGTGCGCGTAAATTCGGCACACCCCTTGCACAGACGTATTTTGTTCACATACGCTTTCCAAACCCTACCTTAACTTTTTCCAACGTAACCGCAACGTAACCCCCGCCTACTTCACGTATTTCACACGTATTTTGTTGTAACATAAAATTGGCACGCCCACACGTAAGTATTTACGTGACACATACGTGAATGGCCCATACGTTCACAATTCCGCTACGTTAATGTGCATATTTGTGCATACAAAACAGCGATTTTACGTCTCTGTCCTGTTTACGTCTCTGTCACGCGTAAATTCGCTCCGAGGAGTTGTTCTGGATCAGGCCCAATAGTCTATAGATATAAATAAATCAATAAGCTTTAACATAATTAAGGATTGATTATTTAATGTGGCTAAATGTGATCATTGAACTGGGGCGTGGCTTGGATCAGGATGGAGTGAGATGCAGTTCCCTCAGCTCCTGCACATCCAATCCTAAGATCCTGTTTATAGGGGTCCCTGCGGCTTAAATCTTAGCCGGAGCTGCTCCTCCTTACTTGCGGACCTGTTTGGCATCTGGGAGAGTTCTTACTTGGAACATAAGGGGATTGAATGACCGTGTTAAAAGATCTTTGGTACTAAGGCAAGATATAAATGATGCTGCAGATATTATATGCTTGGTGGAAACACATCTTACCGGTAGTCGACCTCTCTCCCTTAGGCACCTCTGGGTGGGATTGGCTTACCATTCTCTCTATGCCAATAACTCCCGGGGGGTGTCTATATTAATTCGCAAGCATGTGCAGTTTGTGCTGGAGCGGGCCCAGGTGGATCCCTATGGCCGCTTTGTATTCCTGATGGCAGTGGTGTACTCCTCTCCTCGCCCTCTCCCGCATAGATTTAGTTCTAGTGTCTCAGACTCTGGTACCTAAGGTGGAAAGGGTGGATTACATGTCCAGGGAATTTCAGACCACTCTCCATCCTATCTCTCACCTTGGAAGGCAACAGAGGTATCCAGTTGTGGAAGCTTGGTCCCTTCTGGTTGACATTAATGGGGGCGGGAATGTGGTTCCCGTTATTAAAGATTCCACAACTAAATTGTTATTAAAGGACTTAGGCCAACACAAGGCCATTTCATACACATATATGCCATGGCTTCAGTGTGAACATGGTATAAGTAATGCACATAACCTGTGACTAGAGTTGAGAGATAAGCGAAATATGATACACATCATTTTTGAAGGAAGAGCTTTGTGTCAGTCATGATTACTACTGAAGGTTGCATTATCTACTTGCTGAAATTATATATTTGTATAGATTAGATTAGATTTGTAATACCTTAATGTATACCCAAAATGCTGAATAAATATGATGTATGGAATAGTTCAGCGATCTATAGGCCTTCTTTGATTAAGGTAATAGCAGTGTCTGGGTAGGGTTGGGGTTATGTTTGTTTTGTATGATGTATGTCTTGAAAAACAATAAAAAAATTACTGAATTCAAAAAAATATGTGATCGTTGAACCACTTTTTTATACCTTAGCATTCAAATAGCACAACAAATGTATTTGTGAAACACACGCTGTGAAAATCAGAGTTTGCATTTATTAAAGTCATTCTCTTATTAATTGCATACAAAATGCTGTTACGTGCTCATTCCAATTAGAATGCTAATAAATATGGATCTGAAAAGAAAATACCATCTATAAATAGAATATTGTTTATGGAACAGAGGCATCTCTCTGTCCATATCAAATATAGCTCAAGCACAATATGATCCATATAATTAGTAATCATTAAGCACACAAAAGCTAAACCATATTGCAAATTAGCCCACTGTTAGAATCAAATAATAATATGCCCCCTGGAGTATATCCACTATGGTCACTTTATAATCTGGTTAGACTATAAAAAAAAAAGCAAACTAATTATATATCTCAGATTACCTACAAAAGGAAATTAAATAATGCGTCTCCAGCTGAGAAAGAGCTAAGTCTTAAGTAGTGAGTCACTGCATTTGCATAATTGTAATGTGCTTTGATATACACTCCCAAAATTACTTTTATAATTTTTTAAGTTATTCAGTACTACAATATCATGAGTGGAACATTGCACATAATATAATGAATCATATCCAGATTTGTAACACAACACAGCACCATATCTGCAGATACAGGTAAATAATAACAGCTTCGATAATCATAAAGACTACTTAATACACACAAATGCAATTCATTATTAAATGGATTTGTGCGTAGCAGGACTAGGGGGTAATTTTCAATCACAATTTGATGGTAATAAAATATTGAGAAA
>WWET01002606.1:208781-217809 GCA_011038615.1 Limnodynastes dumerilii | reverse complement strand
AAAAAGTTGTTGCCTATGACCCCCCCCCCCACCCCCATCCAGTAATAGCACCTAACCTAGATAATAGATTGAGTCAACTCATTTGGCTCAGATTTTTTCAAATTTATGTGGGAACTCACGGCTGTGTATACAAATATCTCAGGATCGACTCAAGAGTTTACCGATGAGAGACATTCTCCAATCAAGGGGGAGGGGAAGAGAGGCTCGCCAAGTGCGGGCAATAAAAACTCTCATACACATACATATAGAATTAATATATGTCTGAAGATCTGATGGCATAGTATCTCCCAGACCTATACCAAATAAACATATTTTGGGATCGTGTATAAAGAGATCAGTAGTAGTATGTTACATACTTACATGAAGGTACAATAGATCTAAATCTCTAAACAAGTAGGAAAAACCAAATTAGATGGAAAAAAAATGTGCATCATTATATCAAGGGTATAAGGAAGTACCAGATTGGGTATCCGTTCTGGGTTCCCTAGGGCGTGCTGGGTATTCAGGTGAATAGCAGAAGCTGGGAGGCCTAATGTTGGGTCTGCTCATGGACTAGACGGTTTGCGATAGGAACTTGACTAGACCAGACTGGACTGAACTGGACTTAAACCAGACTGGACTGGACTGGACTGGACTTGGAACCAGACTGGACTGGACTGGACTGGACTTGGAGCCACACTGGACTGGACTGGACTTGGAACCAGACTGTAATGGATTTAGAACCAGACGTAACTGGCCTTCGAACCAAACTGGACTGGACTTTGAACCAGACTGAAAAGGACTGTACTGGTGCCAGAATACAACTCCTGGGAATATGGCAAAGTTGGACAGGAGGCTGCCACATGCTGGGAATGACACCTTCGCAGAGGGGAAACATGGCACGACCAGAAAGGCCAGCAGATAGACACCCCCTGACTCGTTTAGTAACACGGTATGACAACTATATGAGCTTCTTGTATAAAGAGAGCAAGCAATCCCCTTTCATAAAAGCTAGAGAAAATCTCAGAAAGTCTAAGGGGGGAAAGTCTCTATGCATTTATACAGTTCTATAGGAATACCATCTATTCCTGTTGCTTTACGTGTATTATATGAGGAAATTTCAGCCTTAATCTCATCAAAGGTGAAGGGAGAATTTAAAAGAAGTAACCGTGACTTGAGAGAAGTCTCCTCTCGACAAATACACCAAATAACTCCCACATCGATCTGCTTGGCCATAAAAGGAGTTGGCTGCAAACAGTAATTAACGTTTGGGTTTGTCCAATAAGTAGTCTGAGTACTCCTTCTGTGCTGCTAACCAAGTGATTCTATCCCCTTTCAAGTGGCTACAAACAAAAGTTATCTCCAGATTATGACACCGATCTCCCAAATCTACCTTCTGCTTCCTAGTCCCGTTTAAACTTTCTATAAAACTTTCTTTTTATCCTAGTGATTAAGATTCATGTTAGAAAAGCCGTAAATGAGTCCTATTTATTTGATTGAGATCTGTGGCCACTGTTATGTGTAAAGAAACTTATACAGTTTTCTCTAAGACACTCGTCAAATCCAATGAGTGACAACCAGAAAGGGTGTAACTTCCAATAGGTCATACCCCTCGCAAGACGGACATTCCACTGGACCAGTATAGGAGAATGGTCAGACACCCCAATGAAGATATGAACCCCATAATGTGTTTCAAAACATCCAATGAGAAAGGGGGTGGAATATAGAGAGCTGCTAAGATCAATGAGGATGAATAACATAGAAACATAGAAAGTGACGGCAGATAAGAGCCACATGGCCCATCTAGTCTGCCCATTTGTTTATTCAAAACTAGTCTGCCCATTTGTTTATTTAAACCTATACTGACCCTAGACCCTATTTACCCTCAATTTGGGTTTCAATTTAGGATACCCTTATATTTATCCCAAGCATGTTTAAATTGTTCTACTGTATTGGCCTCAACCACCTCAGATGGGAGAATATTCCATTTATCTATCACCCTTTCAGTGAAGTCATTTTTCCGCACATTTCCTTTGAATCTACCACCCTCCAGTTTGTATCCATGCCCTCGTGTTCTATTACACCTCTTTTTTTGAAAAATGCTACCCTCCTCTAGCTGGTCACAACCCTTGATGTATTTGAAAGCTGCTATCATGTCCCCCCTCTCTCTTCTCTGCTCCAAGTTATACATGTTTAGTTCCTCTAACCTTTCTTGGAATGATTTGTTACACAGGTCATGGACCATTTTAGTTGCTCTTCTTTGCACAATCTCTAATGTATTGATGTCTTTCTGTAGATATGGCCTCCAGAACTGAATACAGTATTCGAAGTGAGGTCGTACCAATGATCTATAAAGGGGCATCACTACTTCCCTCTTTCTGCTACTAATTCCTCTCCCTATGCAACCAAACATCTGACTTGCCTTTCTCATTGCTTTGTTACATTCCTTGGCTACCTTTAAGTCACTGGAAATAATGACTCCTAGATCCCTTTCCTCCTCGGTAGATTCTAATGTAATGCCATTAAGGATATATTGAGCCTTTGGGTTTTTGTGCCCCAAGTGCATGATTTTGCATTTTTTGGCATTAAACTGCAGTTGCCACACTCTTGACCATTCCTCCATTCTACACCAACAGTGTAGATAGAGAGACTGTGTTGACAAGAACCGGGTGATTGGATAGTGGAAGAACAGTATCAGAGGAGATCGGAGGTGACGAATGAGAGATGGGGCCTGATCCAGAGGAACAGCCGCCCAGGGAAATGCGGCCGAAAATATAGGTGAAGGAAAGATGGAATGTATTATTTATATACTACCCCCTCCTACATAGTGGAAGCAGGCCTGTAACTAAGGTTGTGCTCTGAGTTGAAGCTATAACATGTCCCACAATTGAAAATAGCACCAGGACAGAACTCTGGATACAAAGCAATAGGAAGGTATGTTCTTTGCCTGCATTCACATGTCTCTCCCCTAGTAGACAAAACTATAAAGAACCAATACATAACACTGGAATAATTACAATAAACATTCAACCAGGAAAAATAAATACAAAGGATTTCACAATAATTTCAGCATCAAAAATTAGGTAAAAACTCAACTACTGGTTCAAACGTAAACTGTAAATGACAATAAATGGACATAAAACTATGGCTCCCTCGGAGTTCCGATGCATGAAAACTTCGTCTGCTTTTGTGCGTTTTGTTGTGTCCATATGAGGCAATGCCATAAGGGGTCTTGCATTTAAAGTAGAACTTAGACTTCAGTGCTGGTAGTTGTAGCTTTAAAAAAAAGTTCAAGAGACTGTAGATAGTCTTTCTCCTAACCAGGGGTGTATTCACCCACTGGTCAGAATGACAGTAGCTGGTGGCACAGTACCATCACACATGGCCAGGGGTAGACAGACACACAATACAGTACAATACAGTGCTCAGCTCTCCTCCACTGAGCTGTAGTCTGTCTGCCACATCATCACTGCTACCTGTCATGTCATACTGTATGACAGGTAGCAGAAGCATGCCACTTCTGCACCAGTGGCCAGACTGTAATGAAGAGGTATGCTGCTACAGCCATACCACTACCTGTCATGTCATACTATAGGATAGGCAGTGAAACAGTGGCATCAAAGAGGCTTTACCTGCTAGGGGTGCTAATCCCTTACTTTCCAGGGGAACCACAATATTTAGCATTTAACAATGGCTTATACGTTTTAAATTATTTTATTTGTTTGTTTTTACAGCGTATGAGTGTTCTCCTTCTGAAAAATCATTCCACCAATAGTGTACTTTTGGTAAACTAAATTTTCCACAAAGGCTTCTAAAAAAGACTGGATTAGAAATGCCTAGACACAATTTTTCATAGACAGTGTAGCTAAACACAAATAATAAAAGGAAACTTTCTGTAAAGCTAACGCAATTGAGGTTTTTCTTTAAGATTTACATGAAGATATACAGTTTTTGCTTTACATTTTATTATCCAAGTATGCTTGTTTCCCTGAAATATGAATGGAAACTGAAATTTGCCATTAAGGGGAAAAACGTATAGCAAAGAAAAATAGAAATTTTCTTAAAAGCCATAAAGTCGAATGCAATAAGAAACATTCTTGCCAGATTTCCTTATAGGAAGAAAGAATGGCCCTATTTCGATAAGAACGATAGGACCATTCTCTCCCAGTCAGTTTTGAACTGGCTGGGATATCGATTGGTTATGCCTCGAAGAGGCATAGCAATCGATCCCCGGAGCACTGAACACAGTGCTCCGAAAGGTGTGTAGCTAAACTAACCCCAACTCTTCCCCTAATTCTAACCCTAACCCCCCCCTTCCATTACCCTAACCCTAACCATCCCTACCTCGCAGCCTGACCCTAACCCTCCCCTTCCATTACCCTAACCTTCCCCTTCTATGGTCCTCACCCTAGCCCTCCCTTCCTAAGCTCCTAATCCTAACCCCCCAATACTAAAATGCCCCTGGAGAGGTTACACCTATCTGTAGCTGTTATTCAGTGGGTCTGTGAAAATGAATGGGCGAGTATGCCGATCGACACTCACCCATTCATAAAAAAAATTCTAAAATGGCCCTCTATTCAAAAAAAGAGACAGCCGAAAGGAACTTTCGGCTGTCTCTATTTCGCAAAGCGGGTCATCGGACCCAAGACTGCAAACGAGAATAGAGAAGTTACAAATTATATTGCAGGAACATCCTATCAAACAAGGTCTTGTGCTACAGTACAATCTTAACATTTTCCCCAGACTAAGGAAAAATGTTTAAGCAACCATTCACAATAATCCGTGCCCCATTGAAGCTTACATTGTAGTAGATAGACAGACATAGACTAGGATTAATTTTATTCAGTAGCCAATTAATCTATCTTTTTGGAGTGTGAGAGGAAAGCAGAGCACACAGAGGAAACATAAGCAAAATATAGAGAGAACATACAAACAACATACAAAGTTAATCAAATTTTAATGATTATGCCTAAACTATTGCCCACTTCTATTATGTATTATGGTAACAACCAAGATAAAGCTTCAAGAATCTCAGAAGAGCTACTCTGCCAGACATTGAAAAAGGTGTGGAGAGATTCCACAAGAAATGAGGCCCTTACATTAAAAAACTAGATGCCCCCAACCAAAGGCAGATTTTGTAGCCTTAGTTCTTTTACAGACAATTAGGGGACTATCTGGTTTAGATAAATATTTGAAATACTGAATCTACTGATCTCTGCTAACAATTTCTGAAAATAGGGAACTTCATAGTGCATAAATGTATTTATTAACAATTGTCAGCAGTGACATTTTTATTTACATAGATATAACTGTATATGTTTTAGCTGTTTTGTTTCTTTTGTTTTGTTGCTTGTTTGTGTTTAAAAAAAAAAAATGACAAAAAATACTTGATTTCTAAAAACAAAAAAACAAACGTCAGCACTAATGAAATATTGTACCGGAAAGAATCTTGAAATTTCACGTGTAGCAAACAATCAGCATATACTCAGCGGTTTAGAGGTGAAACGAACTGGCAATCAGCATCCGAGCAGCGTTGAAGAGCCTCTTTCTTATGAAGATCTGGTTTCCCTTTCCCGCTGGCAGTAGAGGTATGAATCAAGTCCAACCATCGTGCACTTAATGGACAAATATAATTATGCACTATGAAGCACCCCTGTTATTAGTACACTTATATTTTTGAATGAGTGATTACCTTAATATGGTGAAATTCCTGTTCATAGGATTTGTTTACTCATGGATATTTAGGACATATAGGGCCTGATTTAAGTGCCCGAGATTCCTGATCGCTGTGCTTTTTCCGCAAATTTACAATGTAAATTTTTATGTTCACCTCAATGAGGTACGCATTAAAATTTTCGATTAGATTTTTTTAAAATCTGTTTGTTGTAGATGTTTACATATTTTTTTTAAAAAGAACGGGATCAGGAAAATACAGTGTACATATACGTATTTTGCAAGGTTACATGCTTTCAATATAATACATACACGTGTGTTTATATTGTGACAGGGTCACTGGATTGGTGTTTGAAGGGAGGTATATTTCTCCAAGTTAACTGGCCTGTGTGTTGTAAGCCCCAGGGAAAATGTTTGTGTGTTTTCAGGTTGGCAAACACTTGCAATAGTTCACCAGCTTTTGTTAAAAGCTGGTAATGGGTCCCTGGGGTGGATGGTGGAAGAGAGGGAGGGTCCATCATCCCTGGGGTGAATGGTGGAAGAGAGGGAGGGTCCATCATTCATTAGGCCCAGTCTGGGTCTTTTGGGCTGCCTGGCTGCTGCCAGACTGATTAGGGCTGACACCTGTTAGCCAGGGTGAAAGGCCAGTTAGGCTAAAGAGACACTCTCACTGTCCAGGGAAGGACTGCACAGTCTGTGTGTGTGAGAACCTGTCGTCTCTGTGATTGCTGGTGTTGCAAACTACTATTTTATATAGCGAAAGTCAGGTGTGACTCATGTATAGTTAGTGCCGGACAGGCAAGGTATTTATTTTACATTTTTGTTTTGTTTTGGCTCTGTTGAATAAAACTGGCTGAGGAGGTCAGTTGCACCACAATACCTGGAGTTGGTGTGAAATCATTGCTGAAAATCCCCTCCGGCTCACAATATATATAGACACACACACTATGTTTTGAACTTCTCTACCATTCAGAACATTGATTTCTACATGAATCATTCCAAGTGCGTCTGTGTAATGTACAGTAGATGCTGCTTTATAAGTAAATTAAATAGTCATTGTAAACTGATAATAAAGAAGTAAATTGACTTTTTGCTTTCAATCAGTTTTTATAGCAAGATATGTGCTGATTTAACACGCAGAACATGTTTTCACTTCATAGCTGTGTGGAAGTTCCTGTTTTGTATAAGCATGATTAGTAAATGCCTTGGAATCAATTATTGTGAAAATGGAATTTAGGATGAGAATTGATGCTGCAATCTACAGGGGATTGTGTAATAAATGTGATATTGCAGATATTTTAGGAAAGCCATTTATAATGCAGTCTTGTCTTGCAGTAGAAGAAAAGGGGCATATCTGACAAGAAGGTTAGTTATCCTTTTATCTATAAGAACTAAGGGAAATATAACCAAGCGAAAGTTTCCTCTATGTATCGTTTAAAGAGATTTTCATTTTATGCTTTTTTGGAATGGTTTATATTAAAAATGATACATCACCTTTACTGGTGTTCCTAAAACATATAATATAACCCCACTTACCCTTAGTCTTCTCACATGTAGTGAAAGTGTGGAACTCCAACAGCAAACCCCCCAATACGACCCATTCCACCAGGTCCTGCTCCAAATCTTCCAACTGTCTCTCACCTGTTATTAATGTATGAACTGATGTTTAAAAAAATGTTTTCTCTTCAACAGGTGGTTACCATAGTAACTGATTGTTGGAAGCTCAGGAACAGAGTATTTTGTAACTAGTATCTCATTTACAGATGTCCATTCCATACAAATGGACTCCATGGGCCAGATTTATTAAGCTGCGGGTTTGGAAAAGTGGAGATCTTGTCCATAGCAACCAATCAGATTCTAGCTCTCACTTTCCTATTACATACTAGAGAATGTCAGCTAGAATCTGATTGGTTGCTATGGGCAACATCTCCACTGTTGCAAACCCTAAGCTTAGAAAGAGAGAAGTACTGCTCCAGAAGGACATAAATACATTAGAGACATTAGAGCACAAAGAGGGTCTACTGAAAGGGGGTACATGGTCTGTGGGCCAGATCCAGATCTAAGTGCACTTTAAGTACAATCTCGTAGCGAATTTACGCGATTGTAAGTGCTATGCACTCCTCTCGGTCGCTCGTAATTTAGATGTTTACCAAACCCTACCTTAACATTTCCAAGCGTAACCGCGCTCGTACATAGCGTCCGGATGGACGTAACTGCCTAACCTCACTACGCTAAATCTATATTGCGTATTTACGGCTACCGTAGGGTTGACACGCCCCTTCTTATGTAGTTACAAAATAGTTACGACGGACCAGAGTTACGATGCGCAACATCTGCCGTGTGCATGCACAGAATGTACAAGCAGTCGAAGTTACGCAAGCAGCTTACGTAACGTCACTGTCGTACTTAGTTCAGGATCTGGCTCTGTGTCACTAAATTATGTAAATATGTTTAGATTGGAGCACATAAGAAAGAGGGTGGATATGATAAAATCTTTCACATTTATCAGATATACCAGATACAAGATTGGCATTCTGGAAAGGAAGAGAAGTATGGGGTAGTTGATAAAGTAGTAAAGCTTGTGAAAAACATAAAAATATCCTTAATAAAAAAATAATGAGAAAATAAAATAGAAACATAAACAACTAACAATTGACTCAGTTACAGAGCTATTATGGGATTAAACAACATAAAAAAAATGGGCAGACTGGATGGACCAAGTGACTCTTAGCTGCCGTCAATTTCTATGTTTCTATCTAGATGCCCATATAGAAAAACCTTTAGAACCTTTCCACAGTGTTACAAACTCCATTGTCTCAGACGTCTGGTGATACATTCTGCATACCGCATTCCACAATCACAATTCAAAACAGTAATGAGAAATGGAAGATTGTTGTTTCAGTAGCTTTCAATGTATGATGATGATTTCTTGACCTTTAAATTAAATATCACAAGCTTCAAACAACCTTGGGATGTAATTGCTCACTTGTATGTTCTACAAGTAAAGGTGCTTTTTCCAAAATCTGTAGATAAACATTTTGTGACACACTAATTCTGAAGAGGCTTTTCTTTTATATATTTAACATTTTCTTTGATTTGTTTAAACTCGGTTACAATGCCGCTATCGTTCTTTTAATTAGAAATCAAAGTCTTCTTAAGCATCTAGTCCTCTTAATGACATCTAAAATAAAATGCTCATTACAGTCTTTATCTATGAATGTCATTATCTGGCCTTGGTATCAAAGCTGTAGATTAAAAAACTGTTTTCCTAATTCTACTAAACAAGCCAAACATAATGTTCTTTTTACAAGGATTAGGGAATGACAATTCTAATAATTTGCAAAAACAATTTACAAGGAAGAGTTCTGAAATGTGC
>WWET01002606.1:185461-198491 GCA_011038615.1 Limnodynastes dumerilii | reverse complement strand
CTGAAGTTAGGGTAGCCTTCAGCCGGCGTAAGGAAGGGGCCATACGCCCGCACAGGGGGAGTGCCAAGGTAAGTTAACGCCGATGCGTTAACGCCGGCGTAACTCTGGATCAGGCCCAATGACTCAACCTTAAGGCGTTTAAACCAAACACTGACCTCAACTCTCTCTCAAATTATCTACTTTTTTTAAGTTTCAATGATCCTCATAGCTGCTAGAGAGGCTTCCTACACTTGCCTCGCGCACCTCCTTTCCTTTCACAAACATTGGATCATTTTCAGTCAAACTTTGATTCCCAACTCTTTACCAAAACTGCACTGGCCAGTGTGGTCAATGATTTAATCACTGCTAAATCTAAAGTTTACCACTCGCTTCTAATTTTCCTGGATCTTTTTTCGCTACTTTTGACACTGAACCACTTTCTCTTCATAGATAAATTACAATCCCTCAGGCACAATCCAGGTACTAAAGACGCCTCTTTCTTTGATCTAATTATCAGTGTTAGCTTTTCTGGATCCACCTTCCTGCTCTTCCCCTATCCGTTGGAGCACTACAAGGCTTAGTCTTTGATCCATTGTCCTTCTTTATCTATACCACTTCCCACGAACAACTAATAAAGGCATTTTAATTTTAGAATGATCAAACTCAGTCTTTAAAAAAAAAGGCTAATAATATTTCCAACTGCAAATAGAAGTTACACAATTGGTCTTTGCAAATTACTCTTCTAGAGCTGGTCTATTCTGTCAATATCTACATTAGTTGCCTGTAGTTTACAGTATCAGATACAAAATCATTTTACTAACCTATAAAGCCATCAACAAGGCTCCATACACATTATATTCTACCTTATTTCAATATATATCCCAGCTCATTTTCTCAGTCACAGGATTTGCAACTTTCTTCTTCACTTAATAAATGCTCTTATTAAAGGTTGCAATTCTCAGTAGTGGTTTCCTGTTCTGCCTCCGTGGTGTTTTGGCGCCAAGCTCCGGCGTCCTCTGGTGCATGGATGCCCCCATGTTGGATCCAGTCAGATGATGCGCCCCAATCAACCAGATTCCAGATCAAGCAGCACTCTGTTTAAGTCTGCAGCACAGTATAACCTGTGCCAGAACAACTTGTTCACTCAAGGTGCCTGGTTTCTTGCTGAGTAGTGTTGCAGTAATCCTCAGTCAAGTCTGTCGTGTCTGTCAAGTCCAATTCCAGTCTTGATTAAATCCAGTCCAAGTCAAATCTGTCAAGTCAAGCTTGTCCAGTCCCGCCCCAGTTCTGGTCCAGTCCAGGTCCAGTCCTTGTCCAGTCCAGGTCAAGTCAAGCTTGTCCAGTCCAGTGCCAGTCCTGGTCCAGTCCAGGTCAAGTCAAGTTTGTCCAGTCCAGCTCCAGTCCTTGTCCAGTCCAGATCAAGTCAAGCTTGTCCAGTCCAGTTCCAGTCCTGGTCCAGTCCAGGTTGACAAGTTTGTCCTGTTCAGTCCTAGTCCAGTCCAGGTCACGTCAAGTCTGTCCAGTCCTGGCCCAGTCCAGGTCAAGTCAAGTTTATTCAAGTCCTGTCTAATCCAGTGCAGTTCTTGTATTGACTTAACCCATCCAGCCATCTAACTTTAACTATTCTGCTAAACCACTACCCTGGGAACCCAGAGCAGACACCCAAACCCATCAGTCCATGATACCTCTTACCAACTCAACCTGATTGTTACTACCCTGTCTTGTTTTATAATGATCGCCAAAAGTATAAAGCACTAAGTAATATGATGATGCTTTATTAGTGAATAAAGCATATTTTTTTAACATATTTTTCCTGCTGCTCACAGCTCATGGGTAGCGGACAGAGTCCTGGTACAGCACTAAGAATGGTTGTGTCCAAGAGGGGATTTTTTTGTGGATCTGACTCCTCTGAGTGAACCAGTCATTGTACCCACTGACCTTGAGCTGTCTGGAAACATGTATAGTTAGATAGTAAAGTCTAGTTCTGGTAGTGATAAAAATTGGGGACTCCACCACACTGCTTGTCTATCTGTTTTCCTCATACAGGTATGTACAGTGGCAGTGCTGGTATGATCGCGGTGGAGTAATAATGCCAAGATAAAGTGGTTAATGTGCATCTTAACCTCTTCCCTCTCCTTATATTTCTTGACTGATGAAACAATAGAAAATTTAATCCTTAAAAATGATAAAAATGAAATCCATAAAAACAACACATATTAAATGACTGCATCTGTCTAGCTGACATATGCAATTAAACCACGGCATAAATACTGAATTGCAATTTAACACAGTGTCATTTAGCATTGTATTCTTGGGCTATATTAAGATCCAGCATGTGTTAAACACTAGTCATCTTAATGAGAAGTTAATGGGAACGCATGCTTGGAAAAGGGGAATTTGAATGTGTGCTAAATGCATTAAATTAGTATCAACCTGAGCAAACGTGAGTCACTGAAACTGGAGAGCACCGCTACTGCTGTGGATGGATCCTCCTCTTTCACCCTTCATTACTGTAAGCAGCGATTTGCTCATTTTCATATTAATTGCATGGCCTAGCACAGATAATGCCTCTGCTGCCAGGAGCAGGAGAATGAATCACTAAATTACAATACTTATTTTGTTTGCTTAACCAATCTCATTGGCCCACATAGAGAGCAGACTTCATTTGACTTCACATAATTGCTTATCATTAGACACAGTAGTCCCAGTGAAGAGCTTTATTTGTTTAGGTCTCTTCTATGATTGATGATGAGATTAGGCACTAGAAATAGGTAACACAGTTTTGTTTTTCTTAAAGAAACCATAAGAATCTTATTCCTACATATAAATGTAACCCTGCAAAACGATGATATAGTAGCTATATTACACAGGTATATAAGGAAAGGTAGTTACACCTTGAGAGTTCTTCAGATAATACGGGACATACTATATACATGGTCATCCCCAATGCAGTCAGCTCTTGGAGTCAGCATTCATATATTACTATTTTTTATTGTGTCATGTGTCATTCCTAAACTCCTGTGGGGACCTTCCTAATGGGCACCTTCCTGTTCCTGTACTGCTCTTGGATGTAATACTCCATTGCTAGGCAAACAAAGATGTAGAAGACAGATTTATGTACCATTTATACCTAACTGGTATAGGAGACAATTTAATTTGCTCAAAATAATGTCATACTTAAAAATTCTATTCTGGGACAAGGGGCCGGATTCACAACTGCGTGTTGTGTGCCCAAACGTCCGTAATTTACCGACTCTAGTTACTACGCAAGCATAGTAACTATTGTACGCTATCTACGTAGTGTTTTGCTATGTAGATTGCGTATATGCGGACTTTAAAGACTGCATGTGCGCAATATACGTAAATAGCGTGCAATAGTAACTAGAGTCTGTAAATTACTAACATATGGGCACACAACATGTAGTTGTAAAACCGGCACAAGATTCCCAAACAAAGCCAATGTTCTGTTTTCTAAATCAAATGTGGGGAATTTGTGGAACTTTGATCATCTGGATCCGTAGCAGTGGGGGTGTCAAATATACAAGGGGAAGTATGGAAATGTAGACGGGGAAGTATGGAAAATGTAGAAGGGGAAGTATGGAAATGTAGAAGGGGAAGTATGGAAATGTAGAAGGGGAAGTATGGAAATGTAGAAGGGGAAGTATGGAAATGTAGAAGGGGAAGTATGGAAATGTAGAAGGGGAAGTATGGAAATGTAGAAGGGGAAGTATGGAAATGTAGAAGGGGAAGTATGGAAATGTAGAAGGGGAAGTATGGAAATGTAGAAGGGGAAGTATGGAAATGTAGAAGGGGAAGTATGGAAATGTAGAAGGGGAAGTATGGAAATGTAGAAGGGGAAGTATGGAAATGTAGAAGGGGAAGTATGGAAATGTAGAAGGGGAAGTATGGAAATGTAGAAGGGGAAGTATGGAAATGTAGAAGGGGAAGTATGGAAATGTAGAAGGGGAAGTATGGAAATGTAGAAGGGGAAGTATGGAAATGTAGAAGGGGAAGTATGGAAATGTAGAAGGGGAAGTATGGAAATGTAGAAGGGGAAGTATGGAAATGTAGAAGGGGAAGTATGGAAATGTAGAAGGGGAAGTATGGAAATGTAGAAGGGGAAGTATGGAAATGTAGAAGGGGAAGTATGGAAATGTAGAAGGGGAAGTATGGAAATGTAGAAGGGGAAGTATGGAAATGTAGAAGGGGAAGTATGGAAATGTAGAAGGGGAAGTATGGAAATGTAGAAGGGGAAGTATGGAAATGTAGAAGGGGAAGTATGGAAATGTAGAAGGGGAAGTATGGAAATGTAGAAGGGGAAGTATGGAAATGTAGAAGGGGAAGTATGGAAATGTAGAAGGGGAAGTATGGAAATGTAGAAGGGGAAGTATGGAAATGTAGAAGGGGAAGTATGGAAATGTAGAAGGGGAAGTATGGAAATGTAGAAGGGGAAGTATGGAAATGTAGAAGGGGAAGTATGGAAATGTAGAAGGGGAAGTATGGAAATGTAGAAGGGGAAGTATGGAAATGTAGAAGGGGAAGTATGGAAATGTAGAAGGGGAAGTATGGAAATGTAGAAGGGGAAGTATGGAAATGTAGAAGGGGAAGTATGGAAATGTAGAAGGGGAAGTATGGAAATGTAGAAGGGGAAGTATGGAAATGTAGAAGGGGAAGTATGGAAATGTAGAAGGGGAAGTATGGAAATGTAGAAGGGGAAGTATGGAAATGTAGAAGGGGAAGTATGGAAATGTAGAAGGGGAAGTATGGAAATGTAGAAGGGGAAGTATGGAAATGTAGAAGGGGAAGTATGGAAATGTAGAAGGGGAAGTATGGAAATGTAGAAGGGGAAGTATGGAAATGTAGAAGGGGAAGTATGGAAATGTAGAAGGGGAAGTATGGAAATGTAGAAGGGGAAGTATGGAAATGTAGAAGGGGAAGTATGGAAATGTAGAAGGGGAAGTATGGAAATGTAGAAGGGGAAGTATGGAAATGTAGAAGGGGAAGTATGGAAATGTAGAAGGGGAAGTATGGAAATGTAGAAGGGGAAGTATGGAAATGTAGAAGGGGAAGTATGGAAATGTAGAAGGGGAAGTATGGAAATGTAGAAGGGGAAGTATGGAAATGTAGAAGGGGAAGTATGGAAATGTAGAAGGGGAAGTATGGAAATGTAGAAGGGGAAGTATGGAAATGTAGAAGGGGAAGTATGGAAATGTAGAAGGGGAAGTATGGAAATGTAGAAGGGGAAGTATGGAAATGTAGAAGGGGAAGTATGGAAATGTAGAAGGGGAAGTATGGAAATGTAGAAGGGGAAGTATGGAAATGTAGAAGGGGAAGTATGGAAATGTAGAAGGGGAAGTATGGAAATGTAGAAGGGGAAGTATGGAAATGTAGAAGGGGAAGTATGGAAATGTAGAAGGGGAAGTATGGAAATGTAGAAGGGGAAGTATGGAAATGTAGAAGGGGAAGTATGGAAATGTAGAAGGGGAAGTATGGAAATGTAGAAGGGGAAGTATGGAAATGTAGAAGGGGAAGTATGGAAATGTAGAAGGGGAAGTATGGAAATGTAGAAGGGGAAGTATGGAAATGTAGAAGGGGAAGTATGGAAATGTAGAAGGGGAAGTATGGAAATGTAGAAGGGGAAGTATGGAAATGTAGAAGGGGAAGTATGGAAATGTAGAAGGGGAAGTATGGAAATGTAGAAGGGGAAGTATGGAAATGTAGAAGGGGAAGTATGGAAATGTAGAAGGGGAAGTATGGAAATGTAGAAGGGGAAGTATGGAAATGTAGAAGGGGAAGTATGGAAATGTAGAAGGGGAAGTATGGAAATGTAGAAGGGGAAGTATGGAAATGTAGAAGGGGAAGTATGGAAATGTAGAAGGGGAAGTATGGAAATGTAGAAGGGGAAGTATGGAAATGTAGAAGGGGAAGTATGGAAATGTAGAAGGGGAAGTATGGAAATGTAGAAGGGGAAGTATGGAAATGTAGAAGGGGAAGTATGGAAATGTAGAAGGGGCAGTATGGAAATGTAGAAGGGGCAGTATAGAATTGTAGAAGAGGCAGTATGGAAATGTAGAAGGGGAAGTATGGAAATATAGAAGGGGCAGTATAGAATTGTAGAAGAGGCAGTATGGAAATGTAGAAGGGGCAGATTAATAAGGCAGATCAACAGGACCAGTGTCTGCAGCCTAACATTAAAAAACATTTAAAGATTCTCTGGAGGTCGTAAAACTCCGTGGGGGGTATTGTCTTTTCGAAAGAATAAATCAACAGCTCAATTTTATGCAATGGTTGTTTAGTTCTGAGTGACGTGGTTATCACAAATCAACAGATATAATGTAATTACTTCGTATTGAATTGAAGCTCACAGTTATTATAACTTAAGCAACCGTTACATAGTTCTGCTGTTAAAGTGAGCAGGATGCGAGTGTCAAAAGTACATGCTGGTAAGACAGATTTTGATGTCAAATATAACGAGTTCAAATAACCAGACAAGATCACTGATGTTACCAGAGTCTGTATATCCTTCATTTTGGAAATCAACTTCTGACTATAATTCAGTTACTCACAATTGAAGATCACCACCATGGTTTTAAAGTAGTCAGTTCACACAGTGTTATGACCAACCGCACTGGTTGTGCGTCAAGCCTGGAAAATAATGTCCAGTTCTCCTGTTCTGTGGTTCACCACGCTCCTGCTGATAATGGCGTTCAACTCCTAGTCGGCTTTTCAATCAGCTGTTTATCTGCACTGCCGTGCAACAATTTCTTTCATGCAATATCCGAAATTTGTTAGTAATGGAGATGTCCCCCACAATGTGTCACATACAGTCTTAATTTCCCAATAGTAGCTACTACGCAAGCGTAATAACTATATTACGTAATCTACGTATCGTTTCATTATGTAGATTGCATATTTGCGTTTTTTAAAGACCGCATATACGCAATCTACTTAACAAAACAATACGTAGATTACATAAAATAGTTACTACACTTTCATAGTAGCTGCTATTGGGAAATGAAGACTGTATGTGGAACATGTATGGTGTTGTGAATCCAGGCCATTATAGGAACTGCATCTAGTACATTGAAAAAATATATCTATGGTGCATTTGGCAAATTCTAAAAATACATTTCCTCACAGAAGATATACATAAACAAAGTCCCTTTTAATCTGGAGGAAAATAAATGTAATATCTAAATATTTCTACACTTTCTCCAGTCTTTGATTTTATCAATGTAATGTAATCACATGTAATGATGGCACATTACTTAGTGCAGTGATCCATCCAGGATCCTCATCTCAATGCATACATCAAAAAGGTGTGGATTGCAGGTTCAAAGTGTCTATTTTAGACACATCGGTTTGTGATAGAAGAAGTTCATGTAGCGGCACACAAGACAGGTATCCTGCTTCGCCGAAAAGTAAAATTTTCCCCTAACCACAACCCTTTTACCAGTCTGCACCCTGATCCTCCCCTTCTATTACCCTAACTTTAACCCTCCTTTTCCTGCAGTGTAACCCTAACCTTAAACTCTTATTCTTTACTGCCTAACCTTAACCCTCCATTTGCCGCAGCCTAACCTTAACCCTCCATCTTCCAGAGCCTTACCCTAACCTTAACCTTTTATCCTCTGCTGTCTACTCCTCCGTCTTCCGAAGCCTAACCCTAACCCTCAATCTTCCAGAGGCTAACCCTAACCTTAACCCTTCATCTTCAGGAGCCTTCTTTGTACAACAGCGCTCTCTCCACCCTCCCCGCCCCATCCCCATTTGCTATTAGGAACAGAGAGGTAGATCCAGACCTACGTTTCCTTTACGTTTTAATGCGTAGCGCATTTACGCTATCGTAATTTCTTTGCACTCCCCTCGCTCATACGTACTTTTTCCGTTTTACCCTTTCCAAACCCTACCTTAACTTTTTAAAGCGTAACTCCTGTTGTCCATAATGGCTGCATATACTTACGGACCTAAGCACGCCCATACTGTATGATATAAATGCCTCACCCCGCCTACAGTCTAATTACAGGTGTCATATGGCGGGCACACCCCCTCGTTCGTAGTCACGCTCTTGATACTAGGATGGTACGTACGTTCAGAGTTACGTGCTATAACATCTGCCGCGCACATGCGCATTCCATACAAAATAGCGTTTTTACGTCTCCTGTTAGCGTAAACATGCTAGCGGGCGTAGTTCTGGATCTGGGCCAGGGTACTTCAAAGAAAGAGGCCTTTCGCTATAAATACCCGGCCCCACTGTAAAAATTCACAGTAGAAATATATTTGAACAATGATACAGCCGCCTTTCAGCTGGGGGCCATGGCCCATATCCAGAACTACGCTTGTGTGCGAATTTACGCCTGGCGGACATGTAACATCGCTTTTTTGCATGTACTGCGCATGTGCACAAAGGAGAATAGGCTACGTTACGGAACGGAACTCTGAGCGTATGGGTCATTCACGTATTTGCTGCGTAAATTCATACGTGTGGGCGTGCCAATTTTACGCATTGCAAAACTACGTCTAAAATACGCAAAGCAGGCGGGGGTTTTCATGTAAATTGTACAGTATGGGCGTGCTTAGCTGCGTAAATACGTGTTACCCATCCGTACGTGTGCGGATGACATCGGTTACGTGGACAAAAGTTAAGGTAGGGTTTGGAAAGCAGAACTCGGACAAAATACGTACATTCATGGGGTGCGCCAAGGAGAGTAAATACGCTACGCTAGTAAACGGATTGCAAACGGAGTATTACCCCTATATTATTTTCAAAGCAAGATGCTCGAACCGGCACCTGCCTCCCCATCAAAGTAATTCCCTTAAAAATGCTCAAATAAAAAATAGGTTAAAGAATGAACATAACTTCCAATAATGATCTGCTAGCTGCATATATAAAATATTATCCCCTGTTATAAAGGTAATTCTCATGACTAAACAATGTGTTTGTATTAGAAGCTTTAGTAAATTAGTGGGTTGTTTTTTTAAAGTTCGAATTAAAGTAGATACACTCTGCAAAAAGAAAATGTAGTTTCCATTTGTACATAGAAAATAAAATGCTTACATTTATTGTAATCTTCATTTTAATGTCAGCATCTCTTCCCACACTTGATGAATCAAAAACCTAAATTGAAAGAGACAATTTCTGGCACCCTCTAGTTCCAGGACTAGCGCTGTCAGCTCTCTCAAATGAGCACTGACATCATTTTCTGCCTGACATTTCAAGACACCAGGTGGGAATGAAAAGAACATCAGCAGTCGGCAAGCAGCTAAGCGTCTTCTGACAGGATGAAAAATATCTATTAAGCACTTTCATAATTGTAGGTATGCTTATGTTATTTCTTTCTTTCAAAGCACTTAGAATATTTCTAAGTTTGGCTGCCACATAAATTATTATAGAGTCAGAACACATTAATCTTATATATAAAACACTGCAGAATAGCATTCCTCCTAAATACATGATTCAATCCACCCTCTAAATTTTGCATGCTGCCACCTGCTATGAGCGATAATTGTTGACCCGGTTAAGCCTGTCAAAGTCTAATAAGGATGGGCTTGAGCCACCTGAGTCATGATTGGACAGGTTGCTGGGATTTTCAGGAGGTTCATGCAGCTGACTGGCTCGCTGACAGTGCTCAGGCTCCTATTTACCCACGTTGCTTAGCAACAGTCCGTCCCTATCAACTAGAGATGTGAGCCTGGCTATTTTTCGTGTTTTTGTTTTTGTTTTGTATTTTTTGGGGGGTTTTGGTTTTGGATTGGTTTTGCCAAAACCGCCCTTGTGTGTTTTGGTTTTGTTTCTAGAAAAAAATGTTAATATCATAAAAACAGCTAAAATGACAGAACTTGGGGGTGTTTTTGTTCCTACAGTATTATTAACCTCAATAACATTAATTTCCACTCATTTCCAGTCTATTTTAAACACCTTACAGCTCACAATATTGTGTTTTTATCCAGTTTAGGCCAAAATTCCAAATAATGCAATATTGGAACCCAAGTGTTTCAGGACCATTTAATTTGCATTTAGAAAACAGATCTTACCTACAGTACACACTAAAGCGATTATTGGCCTGTTTTCATAATAATTCATGAAAGGACTGATAATTGCTCTAGTGTGTGGCCACCTTTAGAGAAGAAACTATTTTATTAGGCATTAAATATGTAAAACAGGTAAAAAAAAAACATTATATGTCTAACTTTTTATTCATTATAAAAAATGATAATGTCATATAAAATACATTATTAATAATGTGTACAAATGTCACAGAAACAATGCTTTATAACTCTTGAAAACTGATCACATTAAAAGCTAATAACCTTGGGCCTGATCCAGACCTACGCCGATGCGCTGTGCTTTCTAAAGCACAGCGTATCGTCGTTCCTACCTCCCCCAGCACACCTACACTAACCTGAACGTAGGGAAGCTGGGGGACGTCCCCTCCAGCGTCCCTACGGCGCTGCTATGGACGCCCGATCCACGATCGTGCGACGGCGGGCGTAGGTCTGGATCAGGCCCCTTATGTATACCTGCATGCCTGGTACCACTTTGAAAAAGAGAGCAGCTCCAAGCATATTACTGCTCATTGATGCACAGTGAGACTTCACATCCACCAGATGGTTTGCCAGCTCCATATCCTGAGGATTTATCTGACGACCACCCAGGGCCCTCACTTCATCATTCCTGGACTTGGAGCTGTCATTTAAACACCTTGGACCTGATTCAGACTTAAGAAGGACCTTGAAATTAAGAGAGGAAAGTTACACCTGGGCAAAACCATGTTGACTACAGGGGGAGTCAAGTTAATTGTATTCTTTGCATGCAGGGATATATCTTTGAATTGCTTACTGCACACAGATGCTGACCAGCTTTACTATCACACTGTTATTTAGACTTGGGATAGGAAACATCACCTCTCAACTCTAATACTGTTTGGAACAGATGAAATATGACTCCCCTGCAATCAACATGGTTTATCCCAGGAGTAACTTTCCTCTCTTAATTTAAGCTCCTTCTTAAGTCTGAACCATGCCCCTATAGTCTCTATTCCTATTGGGCATTTTTTATTTAGTTTTTTTATATATATTAAAGTTTTTAAAAGAGCATTTACAAGCAGCTTGCTCCTGCAAATATTTTTGAAAAATGTCCAGTCCATGGGACTGTAGTTAATGCTGTTGGACATGGCCACAAGATGAAAATTGATCCCAGATCAAACAGAATGATAATGAGAGACCTGACTCACAGTTAAGAGTAAAATTGTGAACTTACCTAAATGTACACACGTAAAAAATCCACAATATTGACTCAGAGAAAAGAAAGAAATTGGTTAACCACTCCCTCTGTGTCGGGAGTGCAAGGTAAGGACGTAAGTTTTTCCTGAGTATAATTAGGTACATGCGGACTTTATTAGCTGGGAATCAGATGTGCGTTTAGGTGCTTAAAATTGCTTATGATTTAAAGATAGGTAAATAAACGCACTGATTAGGCTTTGGAAATGTAAAGGAATGTTTATTACTTAAAACAGCTTGTACTTTCATTAACATATGAAAGTAACCATTAAAAATAATACTTGAAATAAGAATAATCAAGACATAATTCACAATAAAAATAAACAGATACTGCATGAAAATACAATGATCCACTACATATAAAGACTTCCATAAAACATAAAAAGAAAAGAAAAACAAACAAACAACCAATACAGTTAAATACAAGTAAATATAATGGATTTTGTTCAGAAAATTTAAAGTTAATACATTTTCAAAATAAACCTTCACAAAATATACCAAAATAATGGCAACTTAACAAGGTTAAAGTTTTGCACAAAATGTGAAATAAAAAAAAACGAGTCTTTATTTGTTTAATTTATAAACACACATCCATTGATTATAAACATAGAGCAGGTGTGGCCTGAACTAAGTAATAGAAGATGGATGGCCTCACAGCAAACAATATGGCTGCCTTAACTTTTCTTGTGTGTATGTTAGCTTCCGCAAGGCTCTCCTACTTGTGAATCTGTCCTAACTCTATAGGAACGCCCATACTGTACATTAGTAGCCCGTGTGCAGCTCATTTGCATTAAGAGTCTTGCCCCTCTAGCCACACATACGGGACTCGTTCCATGCTGATGTGTTCATCAGTCCTAAGTCTGACGTTGTATGTGAATCAGTCGGCGATGGTTTCCGTGCGTGTGTTCTGGGCATGTGTAAAAATACACATGTAGATTCTACCCTTACTTAAGTGTGAATTTGATCTGAGAATAGTAAATAAAGAGCCAAGGATAACTTCCAAAGAGATACAAGCTGAACTCCAAGGTCAAGGTAAGTCAGCTTCTAAATGCACAATATAACATGTTTTGAGCAACAGTGAGTTCCATGGAAGAAGACCAAAGAGGTCTTCCCTTTTTAAACAACAATGTAACAGTCAGAATGAAATTTGCTTAAAATGCTTATTGATAAACTACAATGCTCCTTTTAGAATGTTCTTTAGATAGAGGAATCAAAATCGGAACTTTTTGCCAAGTAACATAAGTTGTATGTCCACAGAGGTGACTCAATAATGTTTTGGAGTTTCATTTCTGTGTGTGAGTGCCTTAAATCTAGGCAGAACACAATGAAAGCTCTATCAAGACTATCAAGATATTTTGGAGCAAAACATACTGCCCAATATTAGTTATCTCTGCCTCGGTCACAGATCATGGGTCCTGTCACAGATCATGTGCATAAGCACAAAACTAAAAGCACCCATAAATGTATAAGATCAAAACAATGGACTATTCAGTGGGCCCGATTCAATTGCCGGCAAAATTTTTAAAAAGATTGCGTCGGTAAAAATACGACGCCTTCGCCTTCGGCAATTGAACGGAAAAAATACGCCAATTCAATTATTTTTTTACCGCTGCGGTAAAACAGCAGCCAGCGATAAAAAAATAACCAGAGGAAAAAAAAAATCCTTCACTGAACGCCGCAAATAACCTCCTGCTAGCAGGAGGTGCCCGGCGCTACTGAGAGGCTATTACCCAGTGTCTGAAATCACGTTCTCACGATACTTCAGACACTG
>WWET01002606.1:170689-184733 GCA_011038615.1 Limnodynastes dumerilii | reverse complement strand
AGGTGCTGATTTTTATCATTAAAAAACCGTCGTATTTTTAACGCAAAAAAATAATTGAATAAGAAAAAAAAATATCGCCCGTAAATTTAAAAAAAAATGCGTTAAAAATACGCTGGCGAATGATTTTTGCCTAATTGAATCGGGCCCAGTGAGTTCTTGTTTTAAACTTACTGAAAATCTAGGGACGAGCTGGTAAGGAAGGTTCCCATTAGACATATATAACTTGCATCAATTTCTAGTCAGTTTTTAAATTAAAGTGTATTTTGAATATTTAAAGCACTTTTTTTTCCTCCCCAAAAATTATTTTGCCAAAATAATTACATGGTAAATATATAAACGTGAATGGAGCATAAACGTTATTTAAAATATCAGAAGAAAATAGATGTACAACAGTCATTGGTTTTATCGGTATCAAAGCCTAGTCATACTTAAAGATCTTCATAAGACACTGTTTATAAGTATTATCCAAAGAAAGTTTAATAGAAGCAACTACTTATAGATGCAAATGGGTTAACATAGTAAGTGCTTGATTGAGGGACACAACGACCTTGTCAAAAACACTCTAAGACTCCTGCCAGGAATTTTGTGTTCTACCACAAGCCATCCCTAATGGAAAAGCTGTGTATGACCTCCGTAAATTATTAATATTGTCATATTATGGGGATATTATGCTCTGAAAACACAAGAGATCTTAAGCCATCTAATAGTGACTCCTTTTTTAGTTGTGTGTATTTTTTAATCTACTTGCAACTAAAGGTCTTTTTAAGTTTACAATGTACAATAGTTTATTACTGAGTTTTTACTGCTTGCAAGCAGCTTGATTTTCCCTTGGGGTGAACCATTTCAGCTTTCATTTTAGGTGTTGACTGAGATGAATGACTGGAAATTACTTCCAACTTTCAGCCCATCTAAAATGTCAAACAAACTTTAACCAGTGTGTGTCTAGGGGATATGTTGCTGTTGATTTTAAATAGTTCATTAGATATCTTCTATGTACAGTATTTGGGACATGAATTCTAAAATATAAGGAGAAGCTTAGACAATAAGGCACCCAGTGAATTTTCTATACATTAGGCTTTTTTTGATTGTAAGAAAATTGTGTTCAGTAAAATGGAATTATCACCTAAGTAAATTTAAAAAATAGTGATTTTAAAATTGAATTGCTCAACTTGGATTTCTAGTTTAAATATCTTAAATGTAATTAAGTTAAAACAGTTAAAACCTCAAATACACCAAGGGCCCTATTCACAGATCCGTTTTTTAAAAGTACGAAATTATACGCACACACGTAGCAAGGCCACACCCACCAACACCCCCGACACTCCCCTCTCTCATGGCTGTGCAATCGTAGACTTACGCCTCCATAGACCACCTCTAACTTTACATGTGTACCTACGTGTGTATATGTATCCTGTACGTGCGATTCTATGTAACCCCGCCCTCAAAGACTCACTTACATGCCTCCCCCACCCTCTTTCACTGAACTTTTCTGGTTCGTATTTCAACCCCGCCCCTCCGCACGTATATCCCCAAGTGCGATTCACATATCCGTGCCTAAAGCACTTATGTGCGTATATTCAGCGTAACTTACGTAAATAAAGTTACTATGCAGCGCAGTTAAAACGAACTTAAAAATACACACGCAACTCCACGTGAAAACGGATCTGTGAATACGGCCCCAAATTCCAAAAACAATTGGCCTACAATGTAATAGTTAACACTTTCAGTGTACCATTGCAGGTGTTATGACACAGTGTGATATCTGGTAGCCTATACTGTATGTATCCAAGTGTATTTAATGTAATTCCCTGCTCTATAACCTCTGAGATGCAGTGTACTGTAATGACATTGCCCCAAGACAAGCACAAGGCCACACTTTCAGCTTCAAATATGATTGCATTTCTAGCTCTGTACAAGAAGTTGCATTGATTGTTTTGTTGTTGTATTTTTACAGCATGGTGTTTTTTTCAGAAGTGGACATGGTCTATCATAAAATCTGGGGGTTTCTCAATTTATTTTTGTAAGTACCAGTTACCCACTATGGAATCGGGTCCAGTATGAATTACCGTTGCAAAAAAATCCAGATGGAAGAAATACTGACACAAGTTCTCCGAATCATAAAATCCTGACAAGTTAAAAAATCCCTCCACATGTCATTGACCGACCCATATGAAATCCCAACACTTAAAAATCCAGAAAGAAATGTTGACAATTAGAATCCTAACTTGAAATAATAATGCCAAAGAAATGGCAACAAATTAAATTCCTGATTATTTTGATTCTGACTTTTTTTTATTAGTTATAACAATTGTTATAGTCCTTTTTTTTTGACAGTTAAGAACTGTCATGAAAAACACTCCCCTCGCACTCCACCAGTAGGACCCTGCCTTGGTATTTACAAAAATGTGGATTGTATGTAAGGGGGCAAGTAAACAATTTTAAATACCCCCCTCCCACCATGTGGACCTGTTGAGGATCCAGATGCGTGCTGGTAGCGTGCATATGTGCACATAAAAACTGTGGAAAACAATGCCCCAACTATTAAATCTTGATCCAGTCCAATAGCACTAATAATAATAATTATCATCATCATCATCACCATCATCATCATGATCATTTAACAGATGAATGTTGCATCATTTCTTAATTATATTTACTCGTTAAACTTATTAGAAATGCATTTATAGTACTAATGGAATTCTGCTTATTTTAATAACAGTATTGTAATGTTTTCTTCTCTATGTGAATTTATTAATCATATAAGTCAATCACTCTGTAATCTTCCATGAAAAGGGCATTGTTATTGAACACCTTTACCTACCAGGGCCACATTTTGCAATCAGCAATATAACACAAGTGTCATTATTCAAGCGTTGTTCTTATGCTCGTTATTTATGCTGGTAGAATTAAAACTTATTTAAAGCTGTAGAAATATAAAATTCTTGCATTACTGGAGGTCTATAAATATCACTTCCAAGGCTCAACCGATAACCTATACTTGGGGTTCAGTATGAATTTTGAATCTAAGGGAGTAAGGACTTAGGAACCCTTAACCACCTTCAAAAACAAATGACTGATAGCAGAATTGCTGCATTTATTTGGATTGGTTAATCCTTTTTAAACAGTTGTTCTCCTCACACCTCTGGAGTCACCCCTTTAGGCATACTATGGATATTAGTGACAGGATGCGCACTGATGCTGTGTAATATGATAATAAAGTTACCTTATGATGGGGTTGGTTACTTGTACGAGGGTCTCTGTAACGTTGAATGGCAATTGTCAGCAATCATCATTTTCGATTGCAGCGGTGGTGCAATCGAACCCTAACCTTAACCCTACCTCAGACCTATCCCACCATTTCCTGTTGCCTAACCCTAACTATCTCCTTTAGCCCTAACCTTAACCATTCTTTCTTAAGCCCTAATGCTAACTTCAACCCTGCCAGAATTGCTGCCAGGGGCGGATTGGGAACTTAAAGTGGCCCTGGAAATAAAAATCTGCAGGAGGCTACGTGTGGGCAGGATCAACTATTGATGGTGTCCAAAAAATAGGTATACTGGATTAGTACAGAATAAAGAACCTACTGACAAGTATTTCACATTCCAGTAAAGAGATTAATAGTGACCTCTATGCAATGCGGGTAGTCACTGCCACCCCAGGGACCACCACCTGAAATATAGCATCCAAGTGACTATCACCCAATACACACAGCATTCTAGTGACTACTACCCAATACATACAGCATCCTAGTGACTACCACCCATACAAACAAACATCCTAATGATCTCCATTCTATACAGACATCATTTTAACAACCACCACTTATGACAGTCAACATCCTAGGTTTCTTCAAATAAAAAAGGAGCTGCTGAGTGGCCTCCAAAATTTCCTGTAAATTCTATGGCCAATCCGCCTCTGCCCACTGCAGAGTGAGACCTAATCCTAACCTCAAACATGACGCAGCAGCTTTTTCACTGTTGGGAATGGGTAGAAATAGGTAATCGTTCCCAATAGCAGTTTTCTCATTGGCGAGCATTTTGAACATGATGCAGCCAACCTTCAGCATAATTTAACAATTAATATTGTGACATCCAGGAAGTCTTAATTTGAGTCACAGCCACTGTGAGTTTTAAGTTTCATTCATTGGTTTTCAGCTGTCAAATCTGAAATAAATATAGGAACCTGTCAGAAAAAATGCAAACAGCATTTTGTAAGCATATGCTATGCTCAGGATAGTCATAATGGGCCTGATCCAGACCTACGATGTTGCGCTGAGCGTACTAATGCTCAGCGTAACATTTATTCACTCCCCCCGAAACTCCCCCTGTCCCAGCGTAACTACAAACTGTTACGCCGGCTGAAGGCTACCCTAACTTCAACCGGTGTAACAGAGTGTAATTATGCCGTGCACCGGAGCGTAAGTAACTAACCCTGCCCTCCCTTCCTCATTTCCCTGCCTCCCCCCATCTACCTTCCCTAACTGCAGCGTAGTTACGACGAGGAACGCCCCTTAACCGTAACTATGCTGCAGTTACGGACGCCCTATCCTTAGTAACGAAAATCCCTCACTACGCTGGGCAACATCTGCCCGGTGCATGCGCAGATCGGCTAAACAGCCGATCTTACGCATACGCCCGTCGTAACTACGGTAGTGGGCGTTAATCTGGATCAGGCCCAATGGCCCAGATCCTCAGCCCTGCATGCTTTACATGCACCTGGAGGTCTGTAGTTACGCAGCAGTAGTGGGGAATGGACACCCCCGCACTTCCTGCTGTCGGTGGGAAATCTGGACGTGTCCAGATTTCTACCTTAACTTTTATGACTAGGTAATTACGGCCGCAGACCAGGGCCAGTGTGATGTGCTCCACGGGGGTTGCGGCGCATACTGGCCCCAGACTGAATAGGTGCTCATCCCCCTGCTCTAGCACGTGGCTGAAAGGTCTCTGCTATCAGCTGTTCTGTTCTCTGCCTGGCAGCTGATAGCAGGAACTTCTAGGTCACAGCCGTGTCAGTAGAAAGCAGAGGGAGCGCGCGCCAAGGAAGAAGGGGAAACAGCTAAGGTGAGTGACAGAAACCTATGGGGAATATAGAGAGGCTGGAGAGAGATGAAATGGGTTTACTGGGGAAGGTGAAGTGACATGATGGGGATACTGGGGAGGCTAAAGTGACATGATGGGGATACTGGGGAGGAGGCTGAAGTGAAATGATTGGGATACTGGGGAGGAGTCTGAAGTGACATGATGGGGATACAGGAGGGACTGAAATGACATGAAGGGGATACTGGGGAGGCTGAAGTGACATGATGGGGATACTGGGGAGGCTGATGGGGATACTGGGGAGGAGTCTGAAGTGACATGATGGGGACACTGGGGAGGAGGCTGAAGTGACATGATCGGGAGGCTAAAGTAACATGATGGGGAGGCTGGAGACACATGATGGATACTGGGAGTTGCAGACACATGATGGGGAACATTGGGAGCTGGAGACACATGAATGGGGAATACTGGGAGCTGCAGACATATGATTGGGGAATGCAGGGAGCTGTAGACACATGAATGGGTAATACTATGAGCCAGAGACACATAATGGGGGAGGCTGGAGTTAAATTAATGTGGAATATAGGGAGGATGTAGAGACTTGATGGGGAGTACTGGGAGCTGGAGACACATGACAGGGAATATTGGGGAGGCTGGAGACACAAGACTGTTGAATTTATTGCATAGTGGTCAGGATGCGGTTTGTATTGAATGGCAGCCTGTATGGTAGTGGTCACTAGGATAATGGGGTAGATCCAGAACAACGTGTGTGCGTACGTATTTTAGCGGTGCGTATTTTCGTACACGTAAGGTCAATACACTCCGCACGGCACACCCCTTGCACGGACGTATTTTCTCAAATTACGCGACCCAAACCCTACCTTAACTTTTCCTAACGTAACAGAATACGTCCGCTAACGGGCGTACAGACTACACGAACGTACGCAGCTTAGCACGCCCATACTGTACACTTTAAATACCAGCCCCCGCCTAATTTAAAGTGTACAGTATGGGCGTGCTAAGCTGCGTACGTTCGCGTAGTCTGTACGCCCGTTAGCGGACGTATTCTGTTACGTTAGGAAAAGTTAAGGTAGGGTTTGGGTCACGTAATTTGAGAAAATACGTCCGTGCAAGGGGTGTGCCGTGGGGAGTGTATTGACCTTACGTGTACGAAAATACGCACCGCTAAAATACGTACACACACACGTAGTTCAGGATCTACCCCAATGTTTGTATGGTATGGTTGTCACTAAGATATATAGTCTGTAATGTGTGGAAGTTTTTCGTATGAATTAGGAGTTGTATATCAGAGACTAGGATACTGTCTGTATTGTATTGTAGTGACAAGATTGTATTTTAGGATGATTACATGGATACTATAATCTTCTAACTATAATGTTAAATAGTTAATAAGGAGGGTGCAAATTTAAAGTTAGAAGTGGGGCGCCAAACACCCTAGCACCGGCCCTGCCGCAGACCTAGTCATAACAGGGCTCAACCGCCCCGAGCCCTCATTTAAATGGCTATCCCCACCCGTTCAGGATCTGCCCCAATGTCTGTATGGTATGGCTGTCACTAAGATATATAGTCTGTAATGTGTGAATTAGGAGTTGTATAGCAGAGACTAGGATACTGTCTGTGTTGTATTGTAGTGACAAGATTGCATTTTATGATGATGATGACGATTATTGTAATTTAAAGTTAGAAGTGGGGTAGCACCGGTCCTGCCGCAGACCTAGTCATAACAGGGCTCAACCGCCCCGAGCCCTCATTTAAATGGCTATCCCCACCCGTATGGTGGGGATACGGCCATCATAAATAAAGGTGGTAGCCCCTTCTGCGTAAATACTAAGGTACGTAACTTAGTTATGTACATCAGTATTTATGCAGTCAGAACATCTGGTGTGTGCAAGCGCAGATATTCTGCTACAGGGGACTTACGCAAATGCCTATGTGTATAAATGATCCAGCATTGGGCTATGAGGAAGAATGCATCTTAAACCAGCATCATAGATGCATAGACTTTTATTTAATATACCTAATCTAGTCTTTCTTTCCCCTTTTATTGCTGTAAGGAGATTTTTTTTTTTGGTAATTCTAATGTTATTATACTTTTTGCGTTGTGATCTTAATGTATGTTCAGTTATCTTTGTGTTTGCTTGTATGAATAATGTTTTATTGTCTTGAGGATACATTTAAATTGTGTGTTATGTCTATTTTCTATTATATATTATGTCATCAGTGAAACATGTTATATTTTGAAACCACAGTAATCGGATCAGACATTCATTTAATTTCACATCAACACAATGAATTGACTAGCGTGCTAGCGGGATCACTTGAGCTACATGAGCAGGATATCGTCTATATATATATATATAAGGATGTCAAATATAAACATGAGAAGTAAACTTCTCATTGGTTTCAGCACAGACAACCTGCCAAGGTACAAAATACAAATTGCATATGTCAGGGCACATGTTGTAAATCAAAATTGTCATTAAGGGAGGAAATTGTTTTTAGTCAACAAAAAATGTCAGCAGTTTCAACAAAACTTTATTCAAATCAAGATGGGGACATGAGCTGAGAAAATATTTGATTGCATTTAATCTACCATCATAACAGATACTCATGTAAAGCGATTCAATATTAAGAATTACCATCCAAGTATCTTTCTGGACCCTGACTTCATTTATCCTGGATAGTAAGCCCAGAAAATTGCAAATGTATGATGGTAGGACCATTGCAAATTGTCGAAGATGATAATCAACACATTTGCTAGCATCTTCTATTAAACAGCAATTCCCAGATACAATGGGGGGTCTATTGTATTCTGGTCGATCTACCATCCCGGGATGATCACTGTATAGACAGTTGTAGTCAGAAGCAGAAATAATGCCATCACGTTTAGCTTCATTAAGCAACAAACAGTTTGAGTCCATAAACCTACTAGTAGGCTGAAAAGTATTTCTTTTTTATAAATAATCTAGCTGTCCTTTTGCTTCTCGTAAGTATTGTGCACATGGCGAAAGGACCATGTGACCCCCTAATTTGAGGCATTGATAATAATGACCTTTCCTACTTTTAGGGGTTTTGTGGTCTTGTAGAGCTAGATTTCTTAAATTTAAGAACAGGAGATTTTTTTTAAAATTTGGAAATAATGTTGACCTCTTTTTAAGAGGTAAAACTAGTAGTTCAGTGTCAGTGTTTGTAGTAAGCAACGAACTCTCCAGAAAAGATGTGCATGTTATCAGAACCAAAAGAATTTAGCATATTGGGGCAAATCCAGAGCAACGTTTTCCAGCGTATTTACGCCTTGCGGTGACGTAAAAACGCTTTTTTTTATGTACCGAGCATGCATGCGGCAGATGTTGCGCTACGCAATGCAAAGTAACTGTGAGCGTAAGGGCCTTTCACGTAACAGTAATGTAAAAACGTTCAAGGGGGTGTGCCAATATTACGATAGCCATACGATAAAGTTACGCAATGTAGGCGGGGGTTTGCATTTAAATCATACAGTATGGGTGTGCTAAGCGGCGTAAATACACACAGGCTATACGTACATGTGCGGACGTGAGCGGTTACACTGCCAAAAGTTAAGGTAGGGTTTGGAAAGCATAAAGCGGCCAATGTACATACATACAAGGGGAGTGCCTAGGGGAGTGCTTAGAAGGCACGCTCGCGTAAATACGCTACACTAGGAAACGGATTACAAGCGGAGTTCTGGATCTACCCCATTGCGCCTGATTCAGACTTAAGAAGGAGCTTGAAATTGAGAGGAAAGTTACTCCTGGGCTAAACCATGTCGATTGCAGGGGAGTCATATTTTATCTGTTGCAAACGTTATTAGAGTTGAGAGGTGATGTTTCCTATCCCAAGTCTAAATAACAGTGTAATAGTAAAGCTGGTCAGTATCTGTGTCCAGTAAGCATTTCAAAGATATATCCCTGCATGCAAAGCATACAATTAACTTGGTTTTGCCCAGAAGAAACTTTCCTCTCTTAAGTTCAAGTTCCTTCTTAAATCTGAATCAAGCCCATTATCATTACCAACAGAGATATCCACAGATGTCATATCCATGTTACAATCCAAATACATGCAATAAGCAAAACTTGCACTTATGCAAGGCACGCCATCATAGAAACAGACATAGATTCTTATTCCACAGAAATCTATCAAAATGAGCAGTGGGAGAGAACAACAATCTTCTCTGTAAAAGAGAAATGTGGTCAGCATTTAATTGTCTATCTGATAGATGAATAGTTTGGAGAGGATTCAGATCTTTACTGTCTAGAATTGTCTGCAGGTCCTGAATGTTTTACTGAATACAGAAGTGTTTTTTAATCTGTCTTTTGGGATTCTTGTTACCTCGCTAGATCTTGGGCCAGATCCTAAACTACGTAATTTTACGCTAACAGCTGACGTAAGAACGCTATTTTGTGTGTACTGCGCATGCGCGTGGCAGGTTACGCCATGTAATGCTAAACGTACGTACCAGCCTAGTATCAACAGTGTAACTACGAATGAAGGGGTGTGACAACCATATGACATCCATAATTATGATTCAGAGGCGGGGTGCGGCATTTAAATCGTGCAGTATGGGTGTGCTTAGGCACTTACGTACATGAAGCCATTTCGGATGTCAGTAGTTAGGCTTTGAAAAGTTAAGGTATGGTTTGTAAAGTGTAAAACGGCCAAAGTATGTACGAGCGAGGGGAGTGACTAGGGGAGTGCATAGAAAATACGCTAGCGTAAATACGCTACGCGATGAGACGTAACAAGCACTTAGGTCTGGATCTTCCCCACAAAAACTTTTTGTACTTTTTTTTAAAAAAAAAGAAGAAATGGAAGGAGGTCAAGTATTGTGTCCTGATCCATCAAAATCAGAAACAGAATCATATGAGTTAAGATGGCCATGCACTAGAGCGGTGATCGGGCCAAAAATCGCTCTAGTTAATGGCCATCAATTATTTTAAAAGGTCCAATAAATGCACCAGAAACGCTGTGGTACAATTATTGGATTTTTAAACACGTTTAAGGGAAACAATCAGCAATCTGCCTGGCTCCCTATCCCTGTAATAGACGCTGCTGCAGATCTATATAAAAGGCTGCTCTGACAGCTTAGCAGTATACCTTCAAAGCTGGCAGAGCAGCATAGTGCATGAATCTGCAGCAGCAGCTATTGCAGGGAGTAGTACAGAGAGGGACCAGCCGAACCTGCGCTGTGTGAAGCGCGGTTTTGGCTGATCCCTGTCTGTACTACTCCCTGCATATCAAACTCTTATACACAAAAAAAACAAAAAAGGGAGGAATATACAGACAAGTGACTTAGACAACATAGAAGACAAGGAAACCACAAAAAGGGGAAGGGTATTCATCCTTTAGTTGTAGAGAAGATACACTAGGAAACCTGCAGGGCTGAAAGGTGTGTAGGTGGTCCGAGTAGGAGAGACCAAGATAGCTCAGTTCACATCGTTAACCGTGGGTAAAGGAGGGGGGGTTTGAAAAGTCGGGGAGGACTTAAATTTCAGCCAATAAAACCAAGTTGCTGTGAATGCCTGGGCCTGGTCTGGGGAGGAGAAGATCAGATCTTCCATTGACATATAATAGTCAATCCGCTGTAATCATTCTGAGATGGATGGTGGCTGGCCAGACTTCCAATGCCTCTGGATCAAGGATTTTGCAGCATTTTTGAGGTGTTTGAGGAGGGATTTTCTGTAACGAGAGATGGGCATGTCAGAGAGGGAGAGGAGCCAGAATTCTGGGGAGGCCGGGACATCATTACATAGAATAAGTTTAGACAGGTGGAGGATTTCATTCCAATAAGGAACTATTTTTGAACAAGACATCCATATATGTATGAAGGTCCCCATTTCCTGATCACAACGCCAACAGGAGGACGAGATGGTGGGGGAGATCTTATGTAGTAAGGCTGGTACTCAATTCTCATACTGTTTAAAATGATCACAAGTTTGTCAATGTCCTCATTAATCTTAGATAATGTTAATTCATTATGTTAACTAACCCTGATCAATACTGATATTTGATTGATTATATTTCAACTCTAATTTGCATAGAATGTGAAAGGGGTTATAGAGTAATTCACACAAATAGTGACAGTTGTGTTAATAGAATGTAGAGCCAGAAAAAATTTTACGATGTAAGACAACAGCTAAGGGACAAATGGCGGCTCTGGTCATTACAGAAAGAGCGGAATCGGTCATTCAGAAGATCCATGTTGCTTTGTTCCTCTTCTTACTCTTCCTCAAGCTGGGCAATCCTGTTTTCCATTGAGTTGTTATAGATGCTGGATGTTATATTTATACACATGTTACTGTAAAATAGGACCTAACAAAGGGCCAGATCCTGAGCTAGGTACGCTAGCGTTTTTATGCTAGTAGCTGTCGTAAAATCGCCATTTGTATGTACTGCGCATGCATGCAGCAGATGTTATGCTACGTAACTCTGATCATTATACGTAACTTCAGCATAAATACAAACGAAAGGGCGTGTTTTCCTTAAGACACCTGGAAATATGCTTTGTAGTTGGAGGGAGGCATTTAAATATTACAGTATGGTCCATGGCCTGTGTAACAAATCATACCAAGAAAGGCTAGAGGAACTAAACATGTATAGCTTGGAGCAGAGAAGGGAGATGGGGGACATGCAGCTTTCACATATATCAAGGGTTGTGACCGGGTGGAGGAGGGGGCATTTTTCAAAGGAAGAGGTGTAATAGAACACGAGATATGAATATAAACTGGAGGGTGGTAGATTCACAGGAAATGTGCGGAAAAATGACTTCACTGAAAGGGTGATAGATAAGTGGAATATTCTCCCATCTGAGGTGGTTGAGGTCAATACAGTAGAACAGTTTAAACATGCTTGGGATAAATATAAGGGTATCCTAAATAGTAAACTAAATTGAGGGTAAATAGGGTCTAGGGTCAGTATAGTTTTGAATAAACAAATGAGCAGACTGGATGGGCCATGTTGCTCTTATCTGCCGTCACTTTCTATGTTTCTATGGGCCGGGTTAGGCTGTTACTTACGTCAATCCATTACGTCCATCCGTACATACACTTGGAAAAGTTAAGGTAGGGTTTAACAAACGTAAATCAAGTAAATTACATATGAGCGATGGGAGTGCCTAGGGGAGTGCATAGTACTTACGATAGCGTAAATACACTACGCCAGTGAACGTAAAAAGAACTTAGGTCTAGATCTACCCCAAAGTCTGTAGAATTCTCTAAAATGAAGCCACAACTAGTGAGATGTGGTCCCAGGTGTAAAAAAATATGCTTTGACCCTGATGATATCCCGGGTAACCCAGTGGGGAGCTTCGATGGTGCGTTGATGACGGCTGTGGGCCCTTGTGTCAGCATTGGCCTTGATGCCGTTGCACCTGTTGCACCAATGGTAGTTCCGCCTCTGAATGAAGCTATAGGACAGGAAGTAAAAATAGGGGAGGAAATATATACACATACATTGGATTCCTGAGCTAGATTTATTGTTGCAGGTGCCACATTCTAGAAAGTCTTAACATTTATACTCACATGTGATCTGATCAGAGCAGTTGGTCGTGGAGGTGACTAATACCCTGTTCACACTGAGCCAAAAACACGGGATATTGCCGGGGCAAGCCCTGACGACTCAGGACATTTGGAGAGTTATTCCCGGGTCCGACCCGTGTAGCTGCCAGTGTGAACGGTGCGACCTGGGTTTTTCAACCTGGGTCGCACAGACACTTCAGGATTGGTGTAATTTATTTACTATTGCACTGGCAACAAGTGTTGCTAGAGCAACAGTAAACAAATTACACAGTGTGATGACACACTACTGACCCGGGTCCCGGAATTTCCCGGGTCAGCCCTGCAGTGTAAACAGGGTTTGGGATTTTCTAGTGAACATGTATAATAAAGTGTAATCTATTGCAGGTTATACAGTTTAATATTTTCCTACCACAGCTAAAACATGTTTTCTATCCTTAGAGAACATTTAATTATTCATACCCAGAAACAGATTATTTAGTAACTAAAATTAAGATGTATAATGTTGTGCAAGCCTCAGCTAAGACATTAATCTGCCAGACTATTTAATTTTTAATCAACATGCCATGGCTGACACAGATATCAATGCAAATCAGTCCTACAGAGGAAATTCTATTTTCTAACTTTACTGTAATGCAAACTATAAAATCCTGAATTATAATTGATTTTGGTAAACTTAGCAAATATGTCATATCACAGCACGCATTACTCCAAAAACTGCTTTGCTCGGCAATTACTACAGTACAATATGATGTGTAGCTTTAGGTCATTAAAATATTATCAGTTAAAATAGCTTTGCTTTTCCAGGAAAAAAGGTATTCATTTTTTATGGTTGTTGACACATCTCTGAAAAGTCAGTCGGGGCTGATAAAGCATAATGGGCCTGATCTAGACTTAGTAGCATGAGGATCCCGTATGTTCACCCACCACTAAGTTCTGTACGTGAGTGAATAAGGCCCTCCCACACTCCTGCATGGAATTCTGGACACTTAGGTGTCCATGGGCTGGATCCAGACTTAAGAAGGAGCTTGAAATTAAGAGAAGAAAGTTACTCCTGGGCAAAACCATGTTGATTTCAGGGGGAGTCAAGTTAATTGTATTCTTTGCATGCAGGGATATATCTTTGAATTGCATACTGCACACAGATACTGACCAGCTTTACTATCACACTGTTATTTAGACTTGGGATAGGTAACATCACCTCTCAACTCTAATACTGGGTTATATTTACAAATAATAAAATTTTCCCCGATGGGAAGCTGCTCCAGACTCGCCTGTGTTCGCGGCGAGCCTGGCAGCTTCCCCTTTAAAATTAAAAAATACTCACCCCTCCGCCGAGGTCCTTCGAAGTCCTCTGCCTGTCGAATGAAGTGCCTGCACATGCGCAGAGACTTCACAGTGGCACTTAGAAAATTTCAGCCCAAATATGAAAACCCACTGCGCATGCGCAGGGTCTTC
>WWET01002606.1:158121-168795 GCA_011038615.1 Limnodynastes dumerilii | reverse complement strand
CTGGTGCAAGTACAGAACCCTGGGGTACTCCACTGGTTACCTTACCATCCCCAGAAGAGATTTCATTTACTACAACCCTTTGTTGTCTATCCTGTAACCAAGATTGTATCCATGCAACTAGCTTTAAGTCCAACCCTAAAGTTTCCAGCTTATTTAACAGTCTTCGATGTGGCACAGTGTCAAAAGCCGCATCCTCCTCCATACCAGCGGTCTCCCCACATATACCCCACTCTTCCTCCCCCTAATAACGGCTATTAGGGGGAGGAAAAGGGGGGAATATGGGGAGATTGCTGGCATGAAGTCAATAACGCCATCCTCAGATGACGTTATTTTTTCCTTCACTGCCGAATCAGAATTTTAAATAGAGCCCTATATTCCATATTATGTATGTCACTTTGCATGGTTGTGGACAGAATTATACATGTTTACATGTGAAGTGTTGATATTTGAGTTGGCCACACAAGTAATAAATCCACAGTAAGAATGTTGTCTACCAATATATGCGGCAATCAGATCAATAAAAAAAAATTGGAACATTTCGATTATTGGGACAGTTTTTTTTATGGTTTTTCAGCTTTACGACATATCGGCCCATGCCATAAACTATACTTTAATTGGGACGATCAGCAGGTTATCGTATAGTGTGTGGGCAGCTTTAGTTTATGTGTTAAATTTGTCATAATACTAGCAACCTTGGGCTGGATCCAGACCTAGTTAAGTGCTTGAAATTAGTTACTCCTGGGCTAAACCATGTTGATTGCAGGGGATTCATATTTCTTGCAAAGCAAACATTATTAGAGTTTAGAGGTTATGTTTCCTATCCTAAGTCTAAATAGTAAAGCTGGTCAGCATCTGTGAGCAGTAAGCAATTCAAAGACATATCCCTGCATGCAAAGAATACAATTAACTTGACTTGCAATCAACCTTAGTTACTCCAGGGCTAAACCATGTTGATTGCAGGGGATTCATATTTCTTGCAAAGCAAACATTATTAGAGTTTAGAGGTTATGTTTCCTATCCTAAGTCTAAATAGTAAAGCTGGTCAGCATCTGTGTGCAGTAAGCAATTCAAAGACATATCCCTGCATGCAAAGAATACAATTAACTTGACTCCCCCTGCAATCAACATGGTTTAGCCCTGGAGTAACTAAGTTCAAGCACTTAAGTCTGGATCCTGCCCTTATTATATTTTTTCTCTTCCTTAACTAAGTCTGAATCCAGCCCCTTGTATGTAATTCAACTATTTATTTTATTTGTAATTAAGAATAAACTATTGTAAGTTGTAGATGAAGATGCAACTGGTACTGTGAAGGGGGGTGAGCAATAAAATAGAGCAAAAGAAGAAGTAGAGGTGCTGGTGGGCCAGTGATGTCATTTCCTATTAACATGGGGTTATCCAAATACTAGAAGTAAACTAAAAATATAAGGAATATTAAGAGCTAAAAAGGCCAGTAAAATTATCCCAAATGCAGGTATCTACCTCCCCATCAAATGAAACTGAATATATAAAGAATAATTGGAATATTTCAGCACTCTATCAGTCCCCAGAGAAATTCTGGGGAATAACCACAAATGATAGTTCAATAATTATCATATATTGCACTTAACTTATGTGGATATACAAATAAGGAATAAAATAAACCAGATTGAAGTCTAACTATAAGATCTAAATCTAAAAATATAAAACAGTGTAAAACAATGTAAAACAGCAGGCGGCCTCTGGGGAGAGGTCAAAAAGTAAAAGTATAAGGAACTAATAAGTAATGTCTTCTCTATTGAATCCTCCAATGTCACTTCAAAGATAGGTACACTAAACATACATAGTGTACTAAACATACACTAAACAAATAAAAAACAATACACTTATTAAAATGTGACTGGCCCAACTGTTATACCCCCTGGTTACCAGACTGTCTTTGTTGGAATGAATATAACTCAGTCCTCCTGAAAAAAAACAGCCCAGGCTTCCGAAGTCCTAACAGGTGAAGTAGCTGAAAGCTCAGTCTGATAGCAGTGCGGTCTTCGGCGTGGCTCCCTCTGCTTACCACTGACGCGTTTCAATCCAGAAGTGGTTTGAAAAAGAGCCACGTCTGGCTTGAAACACATCACATTTTAATAAGTGTATTGTTTTTTATTCATTTAGTGTATGTTATGTACTAATAAATTATATTTTTTATGACACTGCACCAAATGTTTTCTTTCTTTTGTTTCTTATCTTTGAAGTGACATTGGAGGATTCAACAGACAAAACATCACTTATTAGTTCCTTACACTTATACTTTTTGACCTTTCTCCAGAGGCTGCCTGCTGTTTTAAATTGTTTTACACTGTTTTATAGTTTTAGATTTAGATCTTATAGTTAGACTTCAATCTGGTTTATTTTATTACTTATTTGTATATCCACTTATGTTAAGTGCAATATATGATAATTATTGAACTATCTTTTGTGGTCATTCCCTAGAATTTTTCTGTGGACTGATAGAGCGCTGGAATATTCCAAGTACTAGCAGTGTCTGGCCGACATTTTAGGCACTTTAGGTCAGCACTTGTAGGTCTACAGAGACATCATTTTTTCCCCCTATTTTTTAAACTAACAATTTCCTTGCATTTACCCCCCGGAGGCTCTAGTCTGGTTATAGCTATGAAGTGGAAAGTGACTGCACATTTATTGGGGGCTCAATCCCTATAAAAAAAACTTGCTAAGGTTTGGCAGCAACAATTGTGATTTAAAGTGCTGATTACCTTAAAATTAGGTGACTCGACACCAGTGTGATGCTGGTTACAAATAGGAACAAAATCCTTTTTTTTTTTTTTTTATTATTCGTTTAAATCAACTTTATTAAAGTGTCAGAAATTATCATTTCTATTATGGAAACTTTGCTATTGTAATCTATAGGCTGTCAGTTTACACAAACTTGTTACTTCTCAGTTCCCACTAGACCAGCGGGTTCAAAAGGAAAGCAGACAAATAATATAGGATGGGCAAATAACTAAAACACTATAAATTTATTTGAACCATTATTAAAATCCTCCTCATAGATTTAGATTTAATGGGGAAATGTCTGTTTTACTAGCCATATATAGAACGGCAGCATGGTGGCTCAGTGAGTAGCACTTGTGTCTCGCAGTGTTGATGTCCTTCGTGTGGAGTTGTGTATGTTTTCCCTGTATCCATGTGTATCATCCGGGTGCTTTGGATTCCTCCCACACTTCAAACCCATGCTGGTAGGTTGATTGGCTGCTGACTATATTAACCCTACTGTGTGTATGTATATGTTAGGGAACTGGTGTGAATGGGAAATATTTTCTGTACAGTTCTATGTAATCTGACAGTGCTATATAAAAACCTGTAAACAAAATAAATGGCAGTTGTCTCAAAAGCAAAATGTAGCATGTGGGGTATATTCATCATAAGCCACATGCCAGGCTTTGCCTTTGAGAAAATTGCCTTTATGTCCATTTTAAAATTTCGCTCCCCATTGAATATTCCTTATAACTTCCAAAAGACAAAGCTCCTTTAAAGCAAAATATAAAAAAAATAAAACAAATAAATTAGCTGTAGAAATTGAAAATAGTTTCCCACAACAACAACAAAAACGAACATGCTACAAAAATGACAAAATCTATTTCAATAAGAATATATTTACAGACATTTTATATTAACACTAATCATAAACCATCAAAAACCTAATATGAAATCAGACGAGATGCTGATTTTTGGATCTGAAAAATAAATGCATAGTAATAAGTGATAAAAACAACATGATTTTGTTTTATATTGCTGTTGTATTCCACTGTTAATATTTGATCCCATCAGCAGTCCACAAATCATTCATTGTTCCTCCATCTGCTCAGTATTTGTCCTTGCTGTGCTGCTGTCAGCATAACAGAGCTAAGCTAGAGGTGATGGCGTAATTTAATGTCGCTTATGTTACTGTGGATTTGCTGTGTCAATATATTTGTAGATATATCAAACAAAACAATCCCAGAGGAAAAAAAAAATATCTTAAACTTTCTTTGAAAGTGTCAACTTGCTTTATGTTGTGTGGGATGAAAAGACATTTTTATAAATGTCCAAGGAAATCCAATATTTTGCCACTGTTGGTAGTTTTCAATTTTTGCCTTTTGCCAAAGGATCATCGGCAACGCTACCTCATTCAGATTGAAGCCTTATTTTGGAGAGGAGAAGGGAAGAGTTGAAAGGCTTAGGGTTGGATCCAGACTTAAGTAAGTGCATGAACTTAGTTACTCCTGGGCTAAACCATGTTGATTGCAGGGGAGTTATATTTCATCTGTTGCAAACAGTATTAGAGATGAGAGGTAATGTTTCCTATCCCAAGTCTACATAACAGTGTGATAGTAAAGCTGGTCAGTGTCTGTGTGCAGTAAGCAATTCAAAGATATATCCCTGCATGCAAAGAATACAATTACCTTGACTCCCCCTGAAATCAACATGGTTTAGCCCAGGAGTAACTAATTTCAAGCACTTGCTTAAGTCTGGATCCAGCCCATTATTCTTTTTTTTTTCTCCTCCTTTTTTTTCCCAAGCAAGAGAAAAAGGGAACAGATGTAGGCATTTAGGGTGGGTTAAGGGAAATAAGTGTTGGTAAATGACAAAGCCAACTTAGACCAAAGAAGTACCTGTCATTGTCTGGGTTTAAATCTTCAACTTATTAAGTTATCAATGATCTGGATATAGCTGTGAGCCTTTTAAAAATAATTAGCAGTTTAGCAGCTCTTCTAGCACACCCATCAGTGTGGTTTTTGTTTTTGGACTGTCACCAGAGCCCTAATGCCCAGATTTTCTTTTTGTCATGTTCATCATTTAACGTCATTCAAAATAAGCTTTGCCGCCTCTCTGGCCAAAACACAGACAACTGGCATTATTTGTTCAAACCACACCCTATTTTCCATAACCCCACACCCCCCTAAATCTTGATGTGATGTCTTTCAATCCATCTAGTGGAAGGCCCAGAACAGACTTCCTGAATCAAAGTTTTGCCAATCCCAGCCCAACTGCCACCTCTCTGTGATGTTTACATAGAAGAAATTGAGGTTGATAACAGGTGGATAGTGCCATATTCACAACTACCAACTTCTAAATGCATCCAGTGAAAGGTTCAGAACAGGCTCCCTGGGGTCAAAGTTCTGCACAGAGTACACCAACAGGAGGTTTCATCAGGACCCTAACCTGCCAAGAACCTGGCCAGGATCCAAATGGACTACTTTACACTGGTTGCACAAACAAACTTCTTCTTTTATATACATAGGTGAATATCACATTTTAAATAGTTCAGAGTGGAAAATGTTATAGATTTTTTCAACTTCCTTTTCTCAGAGTGTCAGTTGATTATATTTTGGAAAGGTAGATCTCGGTGTACGGGATGTTTTCACACTAGCTGTGCATGTCTGAGAGCCCTGTGCTGGGTGTACTTCTCTAACACAGATTGCATTCTCTATTCTGGCAGGGAAATCAGCCATATTACCTCCTTCTGGTAGAGCGGAGGGTGTTTTGGATAGAGGGGGATTTACAGTGTTTATATTGGTTAACACTCTAATAATAAAGGTCTATAATCTTCTGAATAGCTGTAGCAGGCTCCATGTTGAATGTCCAACTACCTGTCAATCTCTGGTTAGAAAGTGTGGCTTCCGAAAAAAGGATATTCGAAAGTTACTTTTCGAATGTCCCTTTTTCCGAAGCTTACACTTTTAGAATTTTTTTTTATGAATGGGTGAGTTCTCCGCCGCATCTCTGCCGCTGCTCGCCGGGCCAAGGGGACAGGTGAGTAAAGTCTTTCTGCAGGATTAGGGTCAGGCTGTAGGGGAGGGAGGGTTATCGTCAGGCTGCCAGGAAGGAGGGTTAGGGTTTTTGTAGTGAGAGGGGAGAGTTAGGGTAAGAATTAGGGGAAGTAGTGGGGGACTTTTTTTACACTTTTCGGAGCAGCAAAAGCTTGGTGCTCCATGGATCAATTACAATGTCTCCTCAAGTCATATGCATTCGAAATCCTAGCCAGTTTGCAACTGGCTGGGGAGGAATGGCCGATTCGGACTTGAGCCCCACACCCTCCCTGTCATATTATTTATTCACTGCACTGAATGGGGGGGGGGGGGGAAGGAGATTTGAATATTCATAGAAGGTACCCAGCCCTTTCCATGTACACTGTGACACTGCAATTCAAAGGGATAACTGATGAAGAGAGATGGTGGGAGGTGGCATGAGGTCAGTTCAGACACACTGCATCATTCTGCTGTGGGTGTGATCAGGTATAGGTGTAAACGGAATTCCGAGAAGGAGGGAATGTCAGCCAGCCAGACATGGGGCTCCATTTCCAAAGTTGTTAACACTTCGTTTACAGGAGATAAAGACTCCTTATCTTCTTAAAACGAAGTGTTCACCATTTACAAAGCTATGATTGCTATGAAAACCATGGCGATCAGCAGCTTCTGCTTCCCCGATCGCCGGCCCGCTCTAATGAATGTGGGTGGTCTGTTCGCTCTGTTTAATAAGTATAGGCACAGATTTTAACAATCTGCTCCAATACTATATATAACGCCATCTGAAAATGGCATTAGTGGAAGTATTTCAGCGGTATCCCCATATACCCGCCTTTCCCATCCCCTAATATCTGTTATTAGCGGGAGGAAAGGGGGGTATGTATAGGAGACCGCTGGAATGTCTATATTAAATATAAGATACAAATAATACATATTGGTTTTTTTTGTTCTTGTTCTCACAAGGAGTGGAACTATACATCCGTAGATGTCATTTGCATATTCAGTGGCCCTCCTACCCTTCCCTTACATAAGAAGAGTGACTTCTGTCATCACACTAACCTGTCAGCACAGAAGAAATGACACTTTGTATAAACTCTATTTTCCTAAGTATAAATATAAATATTTAATATACATAAGAAATAAAGAAAAGTTGGATTTATCTTCAATTTAGGAGAATTGTTATTAATGTCAGCTTGGGCTACATAGAAGGCAGTTAGGAGGTGAAAAGGCCTTTCGGGTCATCACTCCTTGTTTCTCCCTTTTGTGCAAAACCCTAGTTTTCTAAATGGCGAAGCCCTATATTCTTTTACAGGTTGGGTGGAAAAGACGTTTACATGTTTCATACCTAAGGCAGGAGCTGTTTTAACTGTTGCCCAAGCCCAGGAGTAATGTAACATTCCCTCTACACATACATTACACACTACATTATACACATATGGGGCCAGATCCAGAACTACGCATTTCCGCGAATTTACGTGTGGCGGAGACGTAAATTCGCAGATTTGAACGCACTGCGCATGCGCACTATAGAAAATACGCACATTCACGTAGCGTAATTTAGAACGTATGGGTGATTCACGTATGTTTCATGTAAATACTTACGTGTGGGCGTGACAAATTTACGTTAGTCAACAATACGTGCGTTTTACGCGAAGTAGGCGGGGGGTGGTATTTAAAGTGTACAGTATGGGCGTGCTAAGCTGCGTACGTTCGCGTAGTCAGTACGTCCGTTAGCGGACGTATGCTGTTACGTTAGGAAAAGTTAAGGTATGGTGTGGGTCGCGTAATTTGACCAAATACGTCTGTGCAAGGGGTGTGCAGTGGGGAGTGTAGCGAACTTACGTGTACGAAAATACGCTCCGCGAATATACGTGCGCACACACGTAGTTCTGGATCTACCCCATGGTCACAGAAACATTCACGGATCTGGAGTAAAATTACGATTTTGATAAATTAGTGGCACAACCACAAACAGATAAAGGTACAATTTATTGTCTATATTTCCCTATTTTACAATTAACTATATTCTTAAAAATCTTACATTCATTATTCATTATCCATTCACCTCACTCAAAGCCAGTCAATTATTGCTTCTGTGTGTATACCATTGGGGTTATGTCTACTAGCTGCAGGTTTGAAAAGAGAATTTCGGACACTCAAAACTGTTTATAATGTTAAGAACCTAGGGCTACATTGATGCACTGATGCATACATACAGGGCTACATTGATACATGCATACAGGGCTATGTTGATGCATACATACAGGGCTATGTTGATGCATACATACAGGGCTATGTTGATGCATACATACAGGGCTATGTTGATGCATACATACAGGGCTATGTTGATGCATACATACAGGGCTATGTTGATGCATACATACAGGGCTATGTTGATGCATACATACAGGGCTATGTTGATGCATACATACAGGGCTATGTTGATGCATACATACAGGGCTATGTTGATGCATACATACAGGGCTATGTTGATGCATACATACAGGGCTATGTTGATGCATACATACAGGGCTATGTTGATGCATACATACAGGGCTATGTTGATGCATACATACAGGGCTATGTTGATGCATACATACAGGGCTATGTTGATGCATACATACAGGGCTATGTTGATGCATACATACAGGGTTACATTGATGCTTACATACAGGGCTACATTGATGCATTGCTTATGGGAATCTTCATATTTAAAGGGGTTTTGTAGCCAGATCCAGTTTTTTGTAGTGAGTCTCCAGATAGATGCCAGTCCATTTTCTCTGTGTTGGGTATTTTGGATCCTGCAGTGAAGTTGAGTTACCAGACAAAATAAATGCTGACAATAATCTCAGCTGTTGCAAAGAATTTTTTTTTACGTCAGATATCCAGCAACAAATCCCTTGTGTACAGAACTCCGCGGTGGCGGTGATAGGTATGCAGATAAAGGTGAGTGGGCAGCGGGAAGCATATCCACACTGATCTGCTTTCAGACACAGAGAATTTAAGGCAGGCTTATGGACACGTAAGTCATCCAAAGTTTGCAGGAGAGTGGAGAGAGACAGGGGAGTTTACTCCCCTCTTCCATGTTGACTTACAGACCTCTGTGTCTACGGAACATACACAAAGGTTGCGAATAGGCCCACTGGGCCTGATCCAGTCATTTTACGTAAGTTACGCACTACAAAGGATAATGCTCCCACCCAGGCACTCTCCTCTCACGCATGTAACTTAGCTGACTTACGTGTTCAGAACCCTGCCTTAACTTTTCCTTGCGTATCTCTGGTTATATATATCACCTTGGCATAGGTGAATACCTAACCCAGCCCATACTTTACAACTGAAATGCCTCCTCCAACCACAATGCATATATTTGGCTTGCGTAGGGATGGCATGCCCTATCGTATAAGTTACATACGGTGAAAGCTAAAATGAGTAACCTCTGCCAAGTATCATCAGTATTATCCTTAACTCCAAACTCAAATTCACGAATGTTTGCGTACTACAACTTGGTATGAGATGAGGTTTTGTTAGGAGATCTACCTCTCCATCTTGTAATTGAGGAAGGGGTTGGCTGATTTTACTTTTACTTTCTGAGATATCATCTGGTGAGACCTGGAGCCCACTTCTATGTTGAGTGCGATGTTTATGCTTTGAATCAATGTTTATTTTTTATGTGTTCTTTACACTTGCCAGGTAGCGTTCTGCCTATTTGTCATATACATACCTGATATGTTTGTGTTTTGTCTGCCACTTAAATGTTGCAATAATATATATTTGTAAACATTACAGTATTTTGTATTTTGATTGTTGTTTGATTTTATTACTCCAATAAATAAATAAAAAGTCTAATTAAAAAGAGCAGGAAAGATTCTAAGAAAGCAAAATGTTTTTAAATACATGAAGAATGTGATGAGTTATAAAATGCTCATAATAAAGACACAAGAAAGTAAAGCTAATGAGCAATTAGGAAAAATGAAAGAGAACTTTAAACTTTCTTTGGGTGAGATGAACATAGGAGGAAATGCTCTGGAAATAAAAAGTACAAACAAACAAAAAAAGATATATGTAAATAATTAATTTGTACTCAAACAAATCATTTCAGCAAGGTTTTCTGATGACAAGTTACTCAATTTTGTGTAAGTTGTGACCATTCTGGATAGTTCTGCATTCTTTATGAAAATGTCTTATTTGTAAATTAAGAATATCTACAGTGGTGTAACTACAGGGGGTGCTGATGCTACAGGCCTAGCAGGGCAGAATTTAGGAATCAGTCCACCCTAGGTACCACATAAATTCTTCCCATAACAAATTTTTGTTGTCCTGCAGCTGCCATATAATTATTATGGTCACAATCAATGGGGGATTAGGAGCTTTTTTCTGGGTCAGGCATTGTCTGTGTCTGCTCTAAATATGATACGTAATCTGACATGTATTAGTGCCTTAAGCAAGTGCCTAATGGAAAATACACCACAGGGGCCCAGAGATCAGGGGTGCTGAGGTGGTCACTACCCACCTTGACACTTTTCTGAGCAGTGATCAGAATCCTGTATGTACGGATTACACCACCAGTGCACCGTTAGTGCAAGGGATGCGGTTGCTACGGGTGCCATGGCAACCTCCCACCCTGCACCCACTGATGACAGCTCTAAGCCGTTAGTGGCTGGCAATTTAGACAGCAATCAGCATTCTTTACCACTGTCCTGCAGATCACAGATGAGTCTATTTGATTGAAATGCCAGCATTTCAGTTATATAGGCTTGCTGCAGGCTGGCCCATGCTCCTCCGATGACCCTCTCTCCCACCACATTGGCTTTGGCTGCTGGGTGAGAAGCTCCTAGCACTGTGATGCTGACGTGACCTGATGTGTGTATGTATGTGTATGACTATATTTAAATTATGG
>WWET01002606.1:109911-129251 GCA_011038615.1 Limnodynastes dumerilii | reverse complement strand
TTGGTTTAAACTGCAGATGTAGGGCAAAGAGAGTAAAACACAATTATATCTTGTTAAAAAATATAGTAAAAAAAACAGAAAGATTTCTGAGTAAGCAAAAAATCACCTAATTGTGAAATATTAGGCTGATCCACAGATGGGAGCTATTGCTAAAACAAATACAAATCTGTACTGCTATTTGAGGGAAAATGCATCTTATTTTTTTGGCTTTATTTTTAAGCTGTGATTTTGATTGGAGTTAGGAAATATAAATTCTCAACTGTAATTCTGTTTGCACATTTTATATTTGTCTTCACTTCTGCTGTTCATCTTGGTTTTGTAGAGGTTCAGAGTTTCACCGGCTTTTGCTATATCTCTGGATCAGCCCCGATGTGTAAGTGAAAAAAAGTTTTGAACTGAATGTAGTCTTTTACAGGGTTGCTGACTCTCCCAGGATATCCTGGTATCCCAAAAGAGCAGGCAAATCTCCCACAAGTCCCACCCCCTGCCTCTCATTACAGCAATAGGAATGAGCAGGACTTGATTGCCTACATATCGGCATCTATTTCTTCCCTCAGAGATCTCCCAGGCAACCCTGGTCTTTTATACTCATGGGGTTAGATTTACTTAGCTGCGGGAAAGGAAAAGTGAAGATGTTGCCCATAGCAACCAATCAGATTCTAGCTCTCACTTTTCTATTACATACTAGAAAATGCCAGCTAGCACCTGACTGGTTGCTATGGGCAACATCTCCACTTTTCCTTTGCCGCAGCTTAGTAAATCTGGACCATAGAGTTATCTATAAAAATGATTTGCACAAATAGTTCTATTGGGTCTTACTGGGCTGCAAAACCACATTTTTAAAGTGCCCAACCCCTCTCAGCCTCACATACCTCATTGGTTATAGGAATGATCAGTTTTCTTTAATAGTCTAGGCTTGCAGTTTAAGTACACAGTGTAAGCCACCAAGCATGTACAGAATAATGTCCGTTGCCATGGCCATGCCATTACTAAGAGGAGTTTAACTGTCTGCCAGTGATAGAAAATCATTATTTACTGTGGCTGAAAAAAGGAAATCTACAACATTGCACTGCCACCATAAAGAGACTATGGGCTATATTTACTAATGTCATTTTCTTGTGATAATGCCCGTTTTCACATGAAAACGGGCATTATCGCTGGAAAGTGAAGGTAATCCTATTTACAAACCATGGATCGCCATGGAAACTGCAAATCCCTGTAAATATTGCTTGTACTCGTTGGCCCGATCTTTTCAGAGCGGGCTGGCGCATCGTTATATTTATTAACCCTCAGGGCGGAGATGGACGGTTCAGGCTGGCGTTATTGTTACAATTCCAACAGTATCCTCATATAACCCCTAATATCTGTTATTAGAGGGATATGTTTTACATTTGTTTTTATACAAGGAAAAATGTTATATAAAAAAAAAAGAACAGTAATAGGTTAAAACTTACCTGACCGGTCAAAGCATCTGCCTGGCATGAAGACCCTGCACATGCCGGGGCTTGATATTTACTTAAAAGAGAGCCACTGAGCATGCGCAGGGCTTCAATGGGACTTCATTCCTGCGAAGAGATCCTGCGATGTCTGCAAAAAGCTCGCTGAAAATCGTGGGACCTCGCCGGAGGGGTGAGTAGTAAATTCTGTGAACGTAACTGCCAGGCTCGCCAAGAAGATAAGCCAGCCTGGTGCAGCTTCATTCACAGAGACACGTTAAGGTACGTAAATAGAGCCCTTGGATCTCACAGCTGCCTTTGAGTCTTTGAGCATACAGCAGATGCATTGGCTGCTTTCTCTATTGTTATACTCTCCTTTCTGTACAAACAATGGGCCTGATCCAGACCTAGTTAAGTGCTTGAACTTAGTTACACCTGGTCTAAACCATGTTGATTTCAGGGGGAGTCAAGGTAATTGTATTCTTTGCATGCAGGGATATATCTTTGAATTGCTTACTGCACAGAGATACTGACCAGCTTTACTATTACACTATTATTTAGACTTGGGATAGGAAACAACACCTCTCAACTCTAATACTGTTTGCAACAGGTGAAATATGACTCCCCTGCAATCACCATGGTTTAGTCCAGGAGTAACTAAGTTCAAGCACTTAACTAGGTCTGGATCCAGCCCATAAACATTTGGCGGTGTCCTTCCTAAAATCTATATATGATGACATGTAAACAAGTCCACGTGTTATGTCGCTAAAGCTTCTCGGCTTGAGTTGTGCCTTCCTATAAATTCTAATTACTCTTATCTCCTGCTCCCCTTGTGTGGTCTACTCTTTCCTCCAGTAGCCCTTGCCTTTTCCAGCTTTCCTTGTCTCCTCTATTGTACCCTGCCTCTTCCAGTACCTTACACCTTATTGTTCCTTCCCTTCCAGTTTGTTGTAGCCCTCTTCCCTTCCAAGGAGTGTGACTGTTGTGAGTGAGAGTGTGAGAGAGTGCCCTTGTCTCGGTTTTGTGTTCAAGGTATACATCAAGTTCTCTGAATTCTTAGTGTTCCATTGATGTCTCTCTCACAAATCCATGTGAACTTGTCCTTATATAATTTGTAGTAACTTTATGAATTTCCACCACATGGGATATAGACTGATGAAGGAAATGCTTGTGAGATGGAAAATTAGCTTTACATTATTATCAGCAGCTGGAACAAGTCGTCCTGGAGTAGGAATATAGAGTGAGTGGAGGCTTTTTGTGGCTGAAAGCTGTCTACCTATTACATGGGGGGAGAGAGAGAGAGAGAGAGAGAGAGAGAGAGAGACTAAGCAAAGACTTATTGCACCATATCATATCTTTTCTGTTCTCCATTGCGAATGACTGCCGTCTCACTTCCAATCTAATCACCACACCTCACTCCTACATGCAAGTCTTCTCCCATGTTGCTGCTGTTTGTGGAAAGATGTTCCTCACTTATCATCTGGCCTGCAGATTTTCAAACGTTACCTCAAGAGTATTTTAGGAAAGCCTACAACTCTCCCTCTACAACTTCCAACAGATCATTAAGTGCACCAACTTCTGCATAATATACTATTGTTAGTGTAGCTAAAAGATTGCTGGCCCCTTGTGGAAGTGAGTGCAACAGGGAGAGTGGTGTGGCTGCAGATAATGACTGTGTAATTTTATATTATTTTTGTGAATGCCATTTTGTGTAACCCCTGATTTATGTCCTGTCCTCTTCTCATATGTCCCTTTAAATCAATTCTGTTTCATTAAATCTGCCATATCCAGTCTCTGTCCCTGTAATAAATGTCCTTCTGATTATTCCCCATTACTGTGTGTGTGATACTCTTCCTTGAAAGGGTTAGTATAGTTGGGAACAAGGAGGTTACCAAGTGAACCATTGATGGATTCAGTTCCCGTCCATATTCCACCACATTGTACAGAAGACTGGGGTGAAGGCACTGAACCACAGACCAGCAACTTTTAGCACCCCTTTAACAGAGCTCCGGAAAGTGGTTGCTACATTTCTTAGTTGGAAGGACAGTTGCCATCAGGGCTAATAAGAGTAATTTGAGCCCCCAATATAGCAACTTTACATAAATGTTTATTCTGTATTTGGAGCAGGCCTCCAGGAAAACATGGGTCCCCATACTTCTTACCCTGTCCTCTCAACAGCCATGTCTACATATTTCTGCCATGGTGACATTTTTTAGATGTGAAATTTATGCTCATGAACTTCTATTTAAAAAAAAATGGTGTTTGCGTTTTCGGTTGACAGCCAGCTCTGGAATCTTGTAATGAATATATTCTCCCATAGTCTCAGTGGGCTGCAGACATTTTATTTGCATCCATTAATATTTTATTTTAAGCAGAATAAATGAAATCCCACCGTGCATCACCAGAGAGAGAGAGAGAGGGAGAGAGAGAGTGATGATGGATCTTAGACCACATACATTTCTTAACTGTAGTACCATGTATATTACAGAAGAGACATTGACTATTCATGAGGCAACATATGGGAAAACATCTAAAACTATAGGAATGTTTAAAAACGTGACAAATTAAAGCTAAAAGATAACATTTTAGCAGAACTTCACATGAGTCCTTGGAGATCTCACGCAGGTCAGGCTGTCTGTCTAAGCAATTTATATGCTAATTAGAGCCACACTTCACCCATTAACACCATCTAATGCAGGCAGAATGGAGCACACAAAGTGATATAACCATGCAGAACATTCTCAAGGACAGGAGATTTAGATCATGCTACAAATTGCTGCCTGTTGTGTAGTCACATGGGAAGTTGCCTGCTGTGTCAACGATTTCATAACACATGGGCACATGGTACGTGATGGGATCATGTGAGAATAGGAATGATATTATATAATCATATTTTTATTATGGACTTAGGTACTGGGCTTCTCATCATTCCCCTCAAATCCACTACAAAGGACACCATTACATAGTATAAAGTTAGAATTAGAATTATTTTTGGAGTTACCTTTTGAAATGACTTAAATAAATACAATGGGCTGGATCCAGACTTAAGAAGGAGCTTGAAATTAAGAGAGGAAAGTTACTTCTGGGCTAAACCATGTTGATTGCAGGGGAGTCATATTTCATCTGTTGCAAACAGTATTAGAGTTGAGAGGTGATGTTTCCTATCCCAAGTCTAAATAACAGTGTGATAGTAACGCTGGTCAGTATCTGTGTGCAGTAAGCAATTCATATAGATATATCCCTGCATGCAAAGAATACAATTATCTTGACTCCCCCTGAAATCAACATGGTTTAGCTCAGGTGTAACTTTCCTCTCTTACAAGCTTCTTTTTAAGTCTGGATCTAGCCCTATGAGGTTATGGGCAGAGGAAATCTTACAAATAAATTAAGCAAAGAAAAATCGAAACATTTTACCAGTGAATCCCACTGTCAGCGACACATTGGTTCATTGTCACATTGTCATTCACATTCTTTTCAATAGACCGTATACTCAACTAAGAACAACAACTGATTTCCACGTACAGTGTGCAGAAATTGACTGTGGTTTAAAACTGTGCATGCTCTGGGATACACATCAGAACGCTCATTGTGGGTGTGATCAAGCCATGGGGGGTGTGGTCAACCCATCATGTCCCCTGCCCACCATGTCTGCAGCCACCCACTACTATGATCATGTCTCCAGCCTCCCGCCCAGTACTCCCATGTATCTCCAGCCACCCTAGGATGATTCCCCATCATGTCTTACCAGCCCCCCTCAGTATTACGTAGATTGTGTACATGTGGTGTTTAAAGATCACATATACACAATATACTTAACAAAGCTTTGGTGTAGAAATGGATCTTGAGTAACATTTGAAACTTTGGACAGTGAAAGCCTGAATAGGAGAAGATTTCCAGTGGACCTGAAGGCAGGCTTGGAAAAGATGGGATTGAAGGCTTTGGTATTTTGTAGAGTGATGGTGAGATAGCAGATTGTGAAGGGAAGTTTGCTCGGAGATGAAAGGAGGAGAGGATTACGTGAGAACATTTAGCTGATCATTGCAGGGGAAAGGAAATCAATGTAAAGATACTGGGCAAAATTAATGAGACATGTTGTACTGTTGAGGATAAACTAGCACTTGGCAGGTTGGTAGTAGAAAGGGTAGCAATGTATGAATTGTTAAAAGAGATTATTAGCATGTGGATGAAGGTTTTAGTAGTAGTATTCATCATCCAAAAGGGTCTTATCCTGTAGATAATTTGAAGGTACAAGTGACATGAGTTAAAATAGCTTTAATGTGGAATTTTAAAGAGTGAACTTCTAAAGTAGATCCTAGAGAGGGGAGTTCAAGGTAATGTTGTCAACAGAAATTAAGATAAAAGAGGAGGAAACAGACACAAGAGAGGGGAAAAGATCACAAGAAGAAAGGGTGCCATTGGCATATAAAACTGAATGAGTTGACAAGCTGACAGAGGGAGGAAGTATTATGGAAGGAAAATAGAAAGCCAAAAACTAAACCTTGGGGGTACACCAACAAGTAAATGTAGTGAGATTAAAGTGAAATCAGGGATGGTGGCTTGAAAGATAAGAAGGTCCAATGAAAGAAATGACCAAGAGTATAATTACAGAGCAATTATATTAAGCTTGTCTGTGAGAAGGTCATTTGTGAATGCAGTTACCGTGGAGTGGAAGGAGGGGGTGATAAATATAGATAGCGTTACCACCCATACAGCATTACTCCAGACAGTCCAGTAATTGAGACCGGTGTCCTGAGGTGTCGTATTCCCAGACTATACAATGTCCAAGAATGGGGAGATTTTGAGTTTACATGACTTCCGCCTTCCAGTTTGGCCATTTCCTGTTCAGTGATCCTTACAGACTGGCTGTCTGTCTGTAATGATCACAAATCGGAATTGGGCAGACTGGAGGGCGGAAGTGGTGTAATCATGAAATGGATAAAAAAAGGTGGTAACCCTATAGATAATTTAACATTCTGCAATATGCCATTATCTCATTAGTTATTACAATTTATTTCTTGGGGATAGAAAGGGTACTAGCTGGGAGAGTTACAAACTATGAAACGTCCATTACAGTTATCTTCAAATATATGATAAGCCACCAGCCACTATCAAGGCCTTTCTGCTCATGGTGGTCCTAACTCTAACAATGAAGTCCATTTTCTTGAGAGGGGATTTTTTTTTCCTTTGTTTCTGAGCAACTTCCATTTTGTGTGTATACTGTTTGGTAGCATGTCTGGGAGCATCAGCTGAGAGGGGGTGTTGTAATAATAATAGTAATAGTAATGATAAATATATCTGCATCTGTTTGGCACATCCTGATGAAAGTGGTGTAACGCCACTGAATCGTTGACATTATGTGCATTGTGGATAAAATCCTATTTCACCACAAGAAGTCTCCTGAGTGCCGCTTTCTTGTTTAACTTACCTACGTTTCCCAGCTGGTCACCGGAGCATTAAATTGGAAATTGGGAGTGCCATTCTCCTTTTGCTATATATATATATATATATAAATGGGTAATCGCACTCCAACTCTCTGTAAATATTCTTATGGCTATGGTGCCCACCTTAGCCCCAGCAAAGGAGCAAAATATACAGTTTAGTGAAGTGGCACTCAGAGACTTTTGTAGGCATATAAAGTAGTCGTCAGCCGAGGACTAAGTCCAACGTTTCAGTTTATTGTGAAAAATGTTGTCATTATACTGTCCTATATATATATATATATATATATATATATATATATATATATATATATATATATATATATATATATATATATATATATATATATATATATATATATATATATATATATATATATATATATATATATATATATATATATATATATATATATATATATATATTCACTGAAATATATATATATATATATATATATATATATATATATATATATATGAGCAGAGGACCGGCACTCGGATACATAAAGGCACTACCAGTGTTTTGGTTCCAATGTTTCAGATGTAACACTTTTCGTCAGGGAACATACATGATAAGTGACAAAACAATGTGAAGAATATATAACTTACGTGACGCCACACGGCCACGACCCCGTAGTCATGGAAACTGTCAAACAATAAACAAACAAAACGTGTATAAGTGCTACAGTGTTAAAAACATTAAAAATACACTGTAAGATGTAGAGCAAACACAGATATACATTCACTAATCCTACAAAAGAGAATGTATTCATAAAGACTAAACCTATTAACAGATGAACACTTACGTTCACTAAATCATCATTACTAAGAACATATAAAAGTTAATATGAGGCATGTCCATCTAGCAATGCTCAAAAATAGTTCATATTTAAACCAGAGCAATTAAGCTATAGGAAATTATGCAAGACAGGCCAAAATCACAGGAAACATGAAAGATTCAGCTGTTCATTAAGACCAGCAGGGGAAACAGTATTGAGGCGGTAGATTCGTTCCGCTTCCCTCCGCAAAAGGAGAAGTCCCCCGTTGCCCCCTCTCTTGGGGGGAGGGATGTAATCAATGATCATATACCGCAATGTGGCCAAACTATGTTGATGAGAAACAAAATGTCTGGCCACTGGCTGATCAGACAGTTTACCACTCAGGGCACTCCTGATTGCTGAGCGGTGCAAGGGGATCTGTTCTTTAAATTGCCTAATGGTTTTTCCCACATGAACATTTGATGAAATATACAACGTGGATGGTTGAGCAGGTCACGAAGTGATTAATGAAGAATTTTCTATTAGACTGTGGGTGTGTAAAACTTCTACCTGTGATCAAACTCCTACACGTTAGGGAATTAGCACAAGAATAGCAGCCTGTTTTGGTGTACAAGGATTTATATAAGGTGACATCAGTCTTCACCAATAGATCCCTCAAGTTCTGGCCTCGACCGTAGCTCGGCATCAACTTATGATCCTTGAGAGAACTGAGATCAGAGTCGGATAAGATAATAGACCAAGCTTGAGCCCCAGCTTGGCGGGTATGTCGATTATTGACGTCAAATGTCTGTACCCATGGAATAAGCCTCTGGGTTTCTTTAGGTTGCTTCTGTAATGTTGAAGAGCATGGTATATTCCTTACCCGTTCTTTCAGTTTGAGCAAATCGTGATAATTCTAGCCGCATTCAGCAAACTGTGTGATGACCTTATCCATCTCGATGTCCCAGTTATCCGTGTCATTCGTTATCCTGTGCACCCCAAGCATCTGCGAGTAGGGCAAACCTCGTTTTGCTACAGGTGGATGATGTGAGGATGCATGGAGTAGATTATTATGGTCCGTGGCTTTACGGTATACATTTGTGAATATATGGCCCTGTTTAACCACGATCAATATATCAAGATAATTGATTGTTGAGTCACTGATGTTAAATGTGAAGTGTATACTACCTGGGATGGAATTCAGATCCTGTATCAGTTCACGTAATATGATCTCATCTCCCGTCCAGATCAGGAACAGATCATCGATAAATCTGCAATAATAAAAACAATTCTCAATAAAACAGGGGTCAGCATACAGGTGGTTCTGTAGCGGCAGTGATTCCGGAAAAAATAATTCTACAACGGTTGTCATTCGAAATAGTGACAGCCAAAAAGCAACTTTTGTCTGTCTCTATTTCATAATGGAGCCATTGCAGCAGGGACTCGCAACACTTATCTGACCAGTCCCGCAACCTGCCCCTTTTTTAGGAACCTTATAGCCCTTAAGAGTGCCATAGATCTTCCTTAACTAACCGTTCATTTTTGGCTAATTTAAATCCCTACTCCCCAACCACTCTTCTTAAAAAAAGACAGAGGCTGCTGTGGAACGCCTCTTAAATATCTACGTGTGGTCTTTAAAGACTATACATGTGTAGTAGGTAATTTAGGAAAAGACCGTTCTTAAGAATCTGCAGCTTCTTAAGCTTGAATTCGGACCTCCATGCGTATCAGTTACCACACGCATGAGCAGGGCTTCCATTAAGGTCCATTTACGCAAACCGCTTGTGTAAGTAGGCTAACAATATTAGTTGTGGATCTGCTCCAGTGTCATAGGGCTGGATCCAGACTTAAGTAAGTGCTTGAAATGAGTTAGTCCTGGGCTAAACCATGTTGATTGCAGGGGGAGTCAAGTTAATTGTATTCTTTGCATGCAGGGATATATGTTTGAATTGCTTACTGCACACTGATACTGACCAGCTTTACTATCACACTGTTATTTAGACTTGGGATAGGAAACATCACCTCTCAACTCTAATACTGTTTGCAACAGATGAAATATGACTCCCCTGCAATCAACAGGAGTAACTCATTTCAAGGACTTACTTAAGTCTGGATCCAGCCCATAATGTGCGAGGCAAAACGGATGCATATAGGATATGCATATAGGATGTCACATAATGAGAATTTAATAATGAAGCAAGCTGAATCTCAGCAGCACAGAGTAGTGACATGATGCTCCTGCTACCTTAATATATGTAGTTAATGCCAAGTGCAATTCTGTGATAATGGATATCAGGCATGCAACCTGCAGCTTGCAGGGACATTTGCCTCTAATTTGTGACACAAGCTAATTAATTCAGCAAAGTGAAACAATTCAGGACAGATTAGCATTCCAAAATAGAACAAAGGTGCATATATTATAAATGTACCTACACTAAAAAGGTCATTTTTCTTTTAGGGATTTGTCACCATTGTAAGGTTTAAATTATCCCTCATGCAGATGCCTCATGACTTGAAGAGCAGAAATTAATTTCAGGCAATCGTTAGCAGTTGCTGTGATAAAACAATATCAAACTCTCTTGAGAAGAAATATCAGAGGGTATTTCTACAGCTTTGCATATTAATGACTTGGAAATCAAGATGTACGGTGCTATGGACTGAGAAAATTCTATTATCTTCTGTCTACAATTAAAAAGCCGAAAATAAATAAGATCAATGTCAATCTTTGTTCACAATGGCTCATATTTTTCCTTCAATTTGTTCAGCTATTGCTTGCATTTATTTAGCAACCTGATATATCGGAGTCCCTCTATGTATTGCTGGGTAAGCTTAAAGGTAGAAAAAGAAATCAAAATAACAAACACAGCACAGTAACAATTTATATGGCTATGCATAACAATAAACTTCAAAAATATTTATAGATGAAATAAAGTACCAGAATTAAATTCCTATTAAAATTGTAAAGGCTATAATTTTATTCATATACTCGAAATTACATTCGTATTTATAATATGTCAATAACCTTCCAGTAGATGGAATATCTAGAAAACTATTTGACACATCACCTAGGGAATCACTATAATACTGTAATAAAAAAGTAATGCTGTGGATGTATGCCCAGTCAGTCAATAGAAGTTATTGGTCAAAAATCATTACCTTTTTGCATAAATATATGACGGGGAGGTGGGAGGGGGCCTTGTAGGGCTGGATCCAGACTACCCTTCCTTTATGCGCCTTGTTCAACATCCTCTTGCCTCAGAAGTACAAACAGGTGGCAAATTGTGCCATGAATAAAACCCAAACTGTGCATTTAATTGCACCACCCTCTCTGAACTCTAGGGGCTGGATCCAGACTTAAGTAAGTGCTTGAAATGAGTTACTCCTGGGCTAAACCATGTTGATTTCAGGGGGAATCAAGTTAATTGTATTCTTTGCATGCAGGGATATATCTTTGAATTGCTTACTGCACACAGATACTGACCAGCTTTACTATCACACTGTTATTTAGACTTGGGATAGGAAACATCACCTCTCAACTCTAATACTGTTTGCAACAAATGAAATATGACTCCCCTGCAATCAACATGATTTAGCCCAGGAGTAACTCATTTCAAGCACTTACTTAAGTCTGGATCCAGCCCCTAGAGTTCAGAGAGGGTGGTGCAATTAAATGCACAGTTTGGGTTTTATTCATGGCACAATTTGCCACCTGTTTGTACTTCTGAGGCAAGAGGATGTTGAACAAGGCGCATAAAGGAAGGGTTCCACTAATTTGAAAGATAACGTAATATACAGATCACGCTGGCACTATAAGACTGTTGCAGGGGGTGCTGCTACTACAGGACCCAGTGGGACCTTGGCAGCCCTCCCCCCTTGCACTTATGAAACTTAATAAGACAGCTTAAGAAAGCAGCTTAGAACTGCTAGCAAGGTAATTATAATCAGCACTCAACTCTCACATAACTGCCAGATTCCAACAGCTTACCACATGTCAGATTGGGGCTTCACCCCCCTCCCATCTAGACTTGGACAACACCCCTCTGCTATTGGGCCCATGCTGGTTAACTTCCACCCCTGCATAAGGCAATGGATTGGATATAATTATTCAGTTTTGCTTTGCCCAAGACAAGAATATGGTGTTTTTTGTATGTATTGTGAAGAACTGACTGAGAATGGGCTTATTAATATAAGTTTGTACAGTGCCACAGTGAGAGTTTTTGTGATCTGATGCCCCTGGTCGCCTGAATACACCCTGCTTTTAACAGTTTCCCCACCTGTGCTTCTCATTTCAAATGTCCCTTATTATAAGCTAAAATTAATCATGAGTATGGGAACATTGGGCCTGATCCAGACCCCCGTCGCCCGGCGGTAATAAAAAGACGATCTGCGCATGCGCTGGGAAGATGTTTCCTGGCGTAGCTGCGTAAACGCCCGTTGGGTCGGGCGTCCATAGCTTTAGTGTTGTAACGCTAGAGGGGGCATCCCCCAGCGTTACTATGCGGAAGTTATGGCGGGTAATGAGGCTGGGAGGGCGGCGTTAACGTATCAACACCGCCGTCCCAGCGTATTAACAGTGGCTTATGATGGCTGAAGTTAGGGTATACGCTGGGGCAAGGGGGAGTGTCGGGGGAGGGAAGCGATGGCACGGTAAACCGCTTAGCGTACCATCGTAGGCCTGAATACGGCCCATTCTGTATAATGTCGGAGAGACTCGCAAAATTTGGGCATTGCTCATGGAATACTGGGGGAGCAGACAAATATCCCACATTTTGGTTTGAGGTAGTCCTTTAATGCAAATCACTGCCTCATGTCCTGAGTGTTACCAAAAAAGAGTCGGGTTTGATGATGTATTTGTGACATCAAGCCCTGCCCCATCCTTATTTGCACTATGGATCGCCTTTTTGATGGACAGGAGGTGGGACTTCAGGCAGTGTTTGCATAAATCACGCCCCTTGCAGTAATCTCACTCTACCAATAGAAACCTCTTATCGATTGTGCTCTTTATATATGTCACTAGCATAACTAGCGCAGGGGCAGGAAGTGTGGCTATGACATGGGCTGGAGCAGTGCGCACCCACCCACCTATCACAGTCAAAAGTGATGGTGCTAAGCTGTCAGCTGCTGGCACTTTAAGCACTGTCTATGAGTGCTGAGTGGTATTTAGAAATAACTTACTAGCTGCTGATGGATTTTACCAGTAGATAGGGAGAAGGAGGGCCACAGCTAGCAGAGGATAGCGTAGACTGAATACTAAACACTGTCCAATTTGCCAGCTGCTGACAGCTGTCAGTGCATGTGTAGAGTGGTCAGCGGCCAAAAGCTGCGCTGTGCATAACACATCCTCCGCCCCAAGATGTCTGCCGCCATCCTTGCTGTGAAGCCCGGCTTTCTTTACTAAAATAGAGGCTTACTCCATACAGGTGTGGTTTGCCGGTACAATGGTCTGTTTTGCGACAGGCCATTGTGCGGCAGTAGAATGGCACAATCGCTTGCAGTCTTCATTTACTTCAGCGATGGTGATACAATTCCTGCAGTCGTGAATTATAATTCGTCAGCTTGTAAGAACATGCATCCTAACCCTCCCCTAACCTCTCCGTTTCCCCCAGCCTAACCCTAACCTTTCTCTTTTTAAAGCCCTAACACTAACCCTCCATGTCCCATGACCCTTCCCTTTCCCAGTAGTAATTTCCTATTTTCTGTAGCATTTCGCCAATGATACAGCTGCCATTCAGCTGGTGGTTGTATCACTGTCAGAATTCAGCCAACCTCTCCAGCAACCGCGTCCCATCCATACTTACTAAGCAATAACTCAACCCATCAACTGTGTCTCTTTTATCCACTAAAGAATTGTATATTAAACAGCAGCCTCAGTGATCATTATATACTAATTTGTATAGTGTATGTGGCTCCCTGTGACCTCTTTATGTCCTGTAGTGTGCAGATGCCAATATATGATCCCTTGACCAGCATACATTGCAGACGTGAGAGAATCGTCTGGTTAGGGGTTTATTTGTTCATCAGTTTGGTTTACTTATGTTTTTGTTGTTATTTGACTTTAAGCGATCAACAGCTGATACACACAAACTTGAAATAAAAACACGACAACTTTAATTGGCTTTTAAAAGGGGACATAGGTTTATTGAATATAAATCAAATTGGTGAAATTTATGAATGACTATTAAATTTAAGGTTGAGCAAGGTGGCAAATAGCAGGTGGGTGTCACCTCAGGAACTTAAAGCAACAACTAGAAGTCATCGATAAAGGCGCCCCCAGCACCCCCCAGTACCCCCGGCTCCACCACTTCACACGTGCACACCTCACCTGACGGAGGAGACAGACCATTCCCATTGCAGGACAGACGACCTAGCATTAACTCGAAGGGTGCGCCTCTGATACAGATATTTTCACCCCATTCTTTTTTCACTGCGCCAAACAAAACACAGTGACACACCACCCCTACCGCCCAACCTGTGCCCTGTCTGTGAAAGGAATAAATACATATTAGAAATACATCCTAAACAAGGGAGAGAGGGAGGGCAACGATTTTCAAAAGAGGAGGAGAGCAACACCACACAACCCAATATATAAAGTAGGTCACCGGACCCAAAACCCCACCCTCAACATTGAACCAATCAAAATATCAACACAATTACCATATTCCACAGCAATCCTAATAATAAATGCCTGCTGTATGTTGCTTATGTTCCCTCACACTTAATCAGTGCTCGGTTTTCTCTTATTAAGTTATTATAGATATTAGTATAAAAATTGTGTAACAGCTTTCTTATCTACTTTAAAACTTTTATTTGTTTTCTACTGCTTATTGTTGAGGTCTTTGGAGTGGTATTTTCTCTGAAGCTGCAAGCAGGACGGGATGTCATAATATAATGAATCAATGATTTTTGCTCTACCAGTCATTCTAAATAGCACTAAGAATAGTTTGACTTTGGCAGTTGGATTTGATCTTGCTGCCCTCTTTTGTCTGAACACACTAATAGCTTAGCAAATATAGGTCCTCATTAACAGCTCACTGACAAGGGTATGTGGAGATTGAAGTTAGATGTCTTTTTCTTTCATTTAGCCCCTTTTACTTCAGATGTTTACCAAGTACCCTGTATTTTCTGTCTGGTTACCCTAAACACCCGTAAAGAATGCCACACTAAATAATCTTTACTGCATGTGAAGATTTACTAAGCAACACCTTAATATTAAAGAATGATTTATCTATTACAAACAGAGGCGGAACTAGCGAGTTGTGGGCCCAGGTGCAAAAAATATGCTTTGGCCCTGATGATATCCCAGGTATCCCGGTAGGGAGCTTAGGCAGTGCGGTGATGACGGCTGTGGGCCCTTGTTTCAGCATGGGCCCCGGTGTGATTACACCTGTTGCACAAATGATAGTTCCGCCTCTGATTACAAATACATTTGAATGGCAACAGAACATTATTAAGCTTCATAGAATAAGGGTGGTGAAGCTTGGAAATGCTATTCAAAGCAACATCATGTGAGCATGTGCAATATGGCTCCTCACCTCTAGGTCCTGGTTGATAGCAGCCCCTGTAGGGATGGCAGCTCCACTACTACATGAGTCAGTTATTTATATTTTCATTGCACGTCTAATACAGGCTGTAAAATAACAATTATATTTTGACTGTTTTGACTAACCCTAACCCTAACCCTAAAATTAATTTTATTTTAGTAACAAAAATGACACAATTGCGTCAGTATAACATTAACAATGATAAATCCAACACCATAAGATTAGCTGTATCACTGGTCGGTAGTTATTAAAATTGAAGGAGGAGTGAGAGCTGATTAAGCTCAAACGGGGTTAAGCTCCCAGTTTGAGCACAGACATGACCTGCAACTCACCTCAAGGTTGTTTACCTTTGAGAGGAGTTGTATGGTGATGTCTGGATCCTCTTAAGAAGTAGGCTGGTGGGAGGGGTAACCTCACTGTTCCTTTTTCTTTGCCCACCCTCCCGCCCTGTTGTGTGTTTCTGGTGAGTGGTCCTTGTTGTGTGGCAGAAGCATGTTAGAAAGTAAGAATGTGTTTTGAGCTTGCATAGCAGCGCCTGGAGCTTTACCGTTTGGAAGAATGGTCATGCGAGCGGTCACTGAGTTTTGTCTGGTACGGATAATCTTAGCCGGTTCCGGTTATGACATCCTGGTGGAGCGCTTTGTAGCTTATTGATAAGCTGGGAGGTATGTCGTGGTTTGTATGACATCGTATGTGTTATACACATTGGGCAGGATCCAGACCTAGATAAGTGCTTGAACTTCGTTACTCCTGGGCTAAACCATGTTGGTTGCAGGGGAGTCATATATTATCTGTTGCAAACATTATTAGAGTTGAGAGGTGATGTTTCCTATCCCAAGTCTAAATAACAGTGTGATAGTAAAGCTGGTCAGTATCTGTGTGCAGTAAGCAATTCAAAGATATATCCCTGCATACTAAGAATACAATTAACTTGACCCCCCTGAAATCACCATAGTTTAGCCCAGTAGTAACTAAGTTCAAGCACTTTACTAAGTCTGGATCCAGCCCATTATCCTTTGTGTCGCCCCCATCTAAATTTAAACGTAATTAACAAATATAGTCTAATTTAAAAGCAGTCCACATTTCCAAAAACTCCTATCAATAAACACCTAAGTTTATTTAACCCTTTAATTCGTTGTCAAGTGTAGTTTATTTAGTTTCTTGTTTTATTGGGGGGAGGTTGCGGTTTATTGCTTGTGCATCAAACAAAGGAAGTTTAACAAATTATGTCAGCATGGGTACCATGTGGCCACCTTATGTTGAACATTGTACCTCATCCTAAGTCTGACATAAATTTGACAAAAATGAAATTGGTTTACCAGACCCCATAATTTCAAGTTCCAGGCTGGCCAACTCTAAGCGTAAGCAGTCACAATCCCTGGCTGCTTATTGGGAAACAGGTAGTAAGGCGATTCACTGTTAATCCAAAGGTGTGGTTTGCTGGTATAATGGTCTTTTTTCCGGAAGACCATTCTGTTACACGCTGCAGGAATAAACCTAGCAGCGTGTGAAGTTCCCTATTGGGTTCTATGTGCCTGGTTTCTCCCAGCTGCAGTATAATCTCTGGAGGTGTGTCTGATTGCTGCAGCTGATTGGAGGAGTAGCTCTCAAATAGCCTCTTGCCGGGAAGTTTGATTGTCGGTTATAGCATCTGGTTTACCTGCGTTAGCCTGCTTTCTCATCGTGCTCTGTGGTTTATTTGTGCCTTGATCCCTCTGTGTTTTCTGGTGTATTCCCCTTGCCTTCCTTCTGCCCTCGGTACCTTTGTTTGTCTGCCCCCTGTACTGTGTGAAGTACGGTGCAAGTACCTTGCTTCCCTCTTTTGAGTAGTGCGTCTGTGTGTTTGAGATCTCACATTCTCCCTGTTACTGCCGGATGAGTGATTCCATCTACTCCTTTCCTGTGTGTGTATGCTGCGATTGTCATCCTGCAGTGTGCTGGAGTCCGCCTGTTCTACTTCCTCTTTTTACGTCTACCACTCTGTGTTTACCATCTCATCTGTGTGTGCTCCTCTCCTCCTTGTGTTATACCGCTGTGTGTTCCATCTCTCAGGGGCTGATTCAGAGATACAATTTCCACGGCACTTAGGAGCGTATATTTAAGATCTTAGAAAATTTGCATTACTGCGCATGCGTAGTAATAGTGCAACGCCGTCTGCGTAGCGGTTAGGAGCGTAAATTCGCTAAGAGCGTAAGATTGAATCGCACGCAAGCACTTAAGATCTTAAGTGCAGCGAATCTTTAAGATCTTAAGGATTTGCATGGAAATGGGCGGGGGGAGGCAGGGAAATGAGAGAAAGTGGGCGAGGACTGACACTTAGGATCTTAAATGAACGCTACCACGTCACTTAAGATCCCAATACGTCACTTAAGATCTCAAATGACAGCGCAGAGTTAGGGCTAGTCAATGGTGGTCTAAGTTTAAGATCCACCGCTGTTTGCAAGGGGAGTGACTGTTTATGCAGTGGGCTGTAACCTGCTAAGATCTTAGCTAAGGTGCGTAAATTTGCGATCTTTTCGCAATCGCATCTCTGAATCACCCCCTCAGTGTGTATTGGTGAGTGAATGCTTACCACTGTGCGTTACATCTCTCAGTGTGTATTGTGAGTTTGAGTCAGCCCATCAGACTCTGCTCTCCTGTTTTGCGGTGTGTTATGTTCCTCCTGTCAGCATACCTGTCTCAGTCCTCATCCTAGGATCTGTTGTTCTACCAGGTGTTGTTATGTACCTGAGGGATCCTTCTCTGTTGAATATCTCTAGGGTACGCTGTACTCCCCTGTACCTTCCAGGCTATCTCCCTTCTCTTTCCTCTGCCGTGTGTGTAATGCATTCCAGTACTTCTGTGTGCAAGGGTTCCAGTCAGTGCATTGTGTACCTATAACTTTGTGTGCAATGGTTCCAGTCTGTACCTTAGTGTATGAGGGTTCCAGTCAGTATACTTGTGTGCCTGGGTTCCTGTATTGGTGCCTATGCTGCAGTTTTCCCTTGGAGGCAATCACTGGGGGCCATGACCTATCAGGTGCCAACAGCCCAGACTATCCTCACCATCAGTAGCTCTAGTGAAAACCTGGACCTGGTTTAGACTCCACTCCTCGGTGAGAACCCCTTGGGAGACTGTAACACATTGTATGGCAGTTAAATGGCTTTATTCTCGTTCGCAGCGGTGCTGCTTCTTTCAGAGCCACAAAGATTTGTACTTTGAAAGATACACCCTTCTTTCTAACCCTAACCTTAACCCTCTATTTCCTGCATCTTAACTCTATCCTTCCTTTTCAGCTTTAACCCTCCATTTATTCAACTCTAAATCTAATCCTCCATGTCCCACAGCTCTAAGCCTAACCTTCCACTCCTTGAGCCCTAACCCTAACACTCCTTGTCAGCTTAACTCTAACCTTACCCTTTAGCCCCAACCCTAACCCTCCCATCTTAAGCCCTAACACTAGCATCAGTACCATTGGTGGCTGTATCATGTTGGAAATAGGGATGGCCAGACCAGCAAACACATCTTGTTATCCAACTTTGAAAATTTGTAAACTTTGTAATGACTGCAAGGCTAGAATGACAGTTGGTAGAAATGTCTCAAACGGAAAATAGTCTACGGTTTGCCCCAACTACTGAATTGTAAGATTAGGCATTCTACCAAGCATGTGTCATGTGCTTTACATGCAACACCCTCAGGATGAGGTGATTATGGACTGTATTCAGAATAAAGAGTCAAGTAGTTGCAGCCAGATTCGCACATACCCATACCTGTTTTTAGGAGCCTAATGGCACTTAAATGTGCCATACACTACCTTAAGTAACTGTGCGTATTTTCCTTCTTAAGAAGAAGAATATGCATGGAGAATGGCTCCCTGTCTCCTTTACATAACTCCCCTCACCTACTTCTTCTTAAAAATATCATGCAGCTGCCCTGACACACCTCTTTCTACTTTTCCAACTATGGGGCAGATCCAGAACTACGCATTTCCGCGAATTTACGTGTGGCGGAGACGTAAATTCGCAGATTTGTACGCACTGCGCATGCGCACCACAGAAAATACGCACATTCACGTAGCGTATTTTAGAACGTAAGGGTGATTCATGTATGTCACACGTAAATACTTACGTGTGGGCGTGCCAAATTTACGTTAGTGAACAATACGTGCGTTTTACGTGAAGTAGGCGG
>WWET01002606.1:82660-105471 GCA_011038615.1 Limnodynastes dumerilii | reverse complement strand
CAGCACACTGCCATAAACCAGTAACAAACTATACTGTTCTATCTGTAAAATAAAACACAGAAATGTTCGTTACGCATATTTGTACAAATATGAGATAAGCCACCAGCCACCGTCAAGGCCTTTCTGTATATGGTGGTCCTAACTCTAACAATGAGAGTCCCAATGTTGGGTCCCATATATATGTTTATAAATTGAGAGCCAACTTACCTAGGAGACACCCCTTAAAGTCTCCAAAATGGCTGCGGTGAAACAGCTCTCCCGCTCAGCATCTGCTCCCAGACATGCCCACAAACAGAATAAAAACAGAGTGGAAGTTGCTCAATCAATTTATAAGTATATGTTAAACAGGTGCGTGAAAGGCAGGGGGTTAGACCGGTTGCCACAGAAACAAAAGGAAAGCAGATCTGGGAGCAGATGCTGAGAGTCTGGACCACTACAGATAATGGCCGCCAAACTCAGTGAGTAAAAATGGAGTTTGTTAGTTTATCCAGACCCCCACTGGTGGTGGGTAAGGTGTGTCGACAAACCTGGTGTGGTCTGTTGCCACATGCTCAGCCCCGATCTGTAGACTAGACCATACGCAAGCCCTCTCCAACTGGAGAGTGAGAGAGCTACTCCTTCTTCAGGGTAGGGCTTGAACACTCCTTTTCCCCTGTCCTACTGGTTAGGTTACGCCCTCTAACCAGTTCTCTCTCCAGCTTTGCAGACCCTATGATGACTACTTAGGAAGAAGTAAACATGACCCATACCTTAGGAATCTTGGCATGAGACAGAAAGTGGCGAGCCAGTTTGGTGAATGCTTGTGACAAAAACTTCCTTACTTATTTTTACAAGAACTTTCTAATGTCACATTTATAAGGTGTTCTTGCCATTTCCTAAATACAAGACACATTTTGTACTCTTAGTATTCAGAAAATGATCACAATGTCCACAACTGTAATTTCCCTGAGACATTTTGACAACCAATTTACAGAAGTAGCAGAATGCAGAAATCTAATCAAATAACCCCTAATAGATCTATTACTTTTGTATGACTTGTCAACACTGACAAACTGTAAACAAGTGGTTCAAAGATCACTTATCCTGAGCAGAATTCAGCACTGTGAGAGATTACTTTGGACTTATTTTTAAGCCCCCCAGACAAAGATGGGGTCCTACTAATTATAAATATTTTGGATTATATTACAAAATGCTTTTGCCAGCATTCCTCATTTATCGTCATATATCACATATCTCTACTACATGACAGGTTACAAAATAAACATTTCAGGGCAGATCCTAAACTACGCACGCAAGCGATTTTATGCTAGGCGCTGACGTAAAATTGCCCATTAGTATTTACTGCGCACGCACACGGCAGATGTTGCGCCACGTAACTCTGAATGTACGTACCAGCTACGTATCAACTGCATAACTATGAACGAGGTGGCGTGCCAGGCATACGACACCGGTAATTACGCTTCGGAGGCGGGGTGAGGCATTTAAATCGTACAGTATGGGTGTGCTTAGGCACTTACGTATGTGAAGCCTTTACGTATGTCAGTAGTTACGCTTTGAAAAGTTACGGTAGGGTTTGGCAAGTGTAAAACTGCCAAAGTACGTACGAGCGAGTGCATAGAAATTATGCTACCGTAAATACGCTACGCGATGAAACATAGCAAGCTCTTAGGTCTGGATCTACTCCTTTGTTCTGTAGCAAGATACATTTTGTAATCGCTACCTTCCACCTACTTTTAGATATATACTCAGGGCCGCCAAGAGGAATTCAGGGCCCTGGTACAGCAACTTCTCAGGCCCCCCCCCCACCCGCTGACTGTTCGTTGCTTGACCCTGCTTGTATGACTTCTTGTCAGTTCCGCCATCACCACACCTAGGGTCGATTTCTTTTTTTAATTCTTTCTGATTCTTTTTCTTTGTTTTGTTAGTTTGTTTATGATACAGCACTAGTATTAGTTTTGAGGAATTTTGTCTTTCTCATAGTTTGAACATCAGAATATAGTTTGTTGTGACTTTTAATCTTCCTTAGACAGTTTCAGACATCTAATTTTATTTAATACAAAAGTGATTCCTTTAGGAGTTTGCTGTTTTACTTTAGGAAAAAAGTTCAATTCCATTTTCGATATGGATATGACAATATATTATCTATCCTTTGCTCCTCAAGTCTCAGCTTGTCAGCATCCAGACTCTTATGTCCAGGATACATAATAAAACATTATGATAAACTTCAATAAACAAGGTTATGCTAGAAAATGATTTACAGGTACTCGGCAACAGGATCATACATATAAAACGACGTCTAAGCCAAAGGGTCCCTGTCTCAATTCTCTTATAATTCACTGCTCAGACTCTCAGGTTTTTAAGAGGTTCATCAATAAACATTGGAAGTCATTACTTGTGAACCTAGATTAGAAACGTGGACATCTTCTTTTTCCAAGTATCTAATATACACTCTTAGTAATAGATCTCCAAGGGATTATATGATACATAGTGATATCTCTGCTTCAGTAAATTGTTTGTGAAAAGCAACTAATAGAAACTATAAATGCAGACATTGCAACACCGTCGGAATGATAGAAATGCTAAATATATTTTAGAATCACGCCCGTACAGAAAACAATTTTGACTTGTACCTACTAAAAGATATAAATTGATTGCACAACCCATTTACTAAAGAATGGGGGACCAAAAATTGACTACAGACCTCTGAATTCCATTTGCTGAAAGGATTGATTTAGACTGGCCATACACTAGAGCGATTTTTGGCCCCAACTGAACAAGGGCCTCCTCCACTAGAATTATTTGTCCCAACAGGAGAGGAAAAATGGTCCTATTTATTGGGGTGTGGGTCTCCGTAGCGAACGGCCCTATTTCGATAGGGCCGTTCGCTCACAGCCAGTTCTGAACTGGCTTGGATATTGATTGTTTATGCCTCGATGAGGCGTAGCAATCGATCTCCAGAGCACCGAACACAATGCTCCGAAAGGTAAGGCTACCCTACTCGCTTACCATAACCCTAAGTCTCACCATTCCCTTAACTCTAACCCTAAAACCCCCATGCCGGAGCCTATCCCTAAGTCCCCAAAGAGGGTTACTCACCTCTCCGGAGGCCAGATCCGGCGGCAGCGGCGCTGTTTTCAGAAAATTAATGGGTGAGTATGCGAATCGCATACTCACCAATTCATTAAAAAAAAATTCTGCAGTGTTATACATTCAAAATAGGGACAGCCAAAAAGACACTTTCGGCTGTCCCTATTTCGCAATGTGTAACATCGCAGCGGAGACTCACAACGCATTTATTGGGCCACTTCCTGCTGTGATTGATAATCGTGGTAGTGTGTGGTCAGATTTATTGTACACATGCTTCAAATTCTGAAGAAGAATTGGACAAACTAGACACGGCAACGTTGGTCAATAACTGGCGATAGGATGTATGTAATGAACGGTCGTTTGAGTATACACCCTTATCCATTGTCGCACATACTGGCAGGTTGGATTGGATTAGTATTGCACAAGTGTGCACCTAGTTTTAGGATACACTTCACTGTATTGGAGAGAACTACAATCACATAGCAATTTATATTATTGCAGTAACTATTATTTAAGTAAATGAAGGATTACTTACATAAAAAATACTCATTAAGGTGACATAATTCAATGTACAATTATTAATATGTCAAGTATACTTAATGTAAAAATAAAGTGAAGAATAGGGTGTGTTAGGTAAAGATTGACTTAATAATAAATATATACTATTACTTTGCATAATATAGACAGCATTTGTTATTTTTTTCCAACTCTGGATACAATATAAGCCTCCTCTCTTATACTTATCTTGTGATATTAGTCATATTTGAACTAATCCAATCACTCGCTTGTGTAGAACTGTCACTATTCCTGTATAGTAGCTTATTTCCCCTATGACTCATTGTAGACCTTAAACTTGTTGATCCTGCTGGTTTATGCAGTATGCATTACACATAAGCATGATTAGCATACTCCAATGCTTTTGGATTCCAATCTTTTCATAACCTTTGCACATGCATCCCTTCAGCTTCTCACTCAAATCTATTTAGTGTGCTGCCCTTATCTCATAGTCGGCCCTGATTCTGCCTTTCCATACTATTATCTCTCAATTTAATGGATCTTCACTATACCCTATTAAAAACACAATTCTTGCTTTGACTATTCTTTTACTAACTTTTTTTTTTTTAGAATTTTATACGAGAATAATTAAACCTGTCATAAGAATTTTGGTCTAATAACCTCTGCAATATTTTAGCAAAATACATTTTAAAAAAAAAATGCTTGTAAAAAGTGAATACAGTCTTAACAACCAATAACGTACGTCTGGCAATAGTAAAGCATATGAAGACTACGGGCAGTATTCAGACTTCCATTTACAAACGCAATCGCAAATATACGCACACGCACGTAGCAAGTAACACCCACCAAAACCGCAGTCACTCCCATTGCTAAGCCATGCTCACGTAGACTTACACCACCATACACCACCTCTATCTTTCCGTGTGTAGTCCCGTGCGAATGTGTCCTCCGTACGTGCATATCATAAAAATCGCACCTACTTTCTTTCATTTAAATATCTCTCACCACCCTTTTTTACTTAAATTCTCCCGTACATATATTTGCGTCACATATCCGGACATACGTGCGTATCATACGTCCGTCCGTAAGGCACTTCCGCGAGTATAGTCTACGTCAACTATGTACAAAAAGTTACTACGCATGCGCAGTTGAAACATACCTAAAAATACGCATGGGAATAGCCATGAAAACGGAAGTCTGAATACGGCCCTACATTGCTATCTGAAATGATTTAGTATTACCATTAATTATTTTGCAAAAAAAATAAAAAATTAGCTCTAGGTTATGAGAAATTACAGTGTGCAACATTTGCTCTTAAGGAGAAAATCAAAGACAGTCAAAAATAGAGCACAGTTTATCAAATGCCATCTCCTAACAACAATGCCATTAATTATATGAATGCCTTTCTAATCTGATTACTTGTCTTAGTATTGTGGCAGTTTACATAATGTTCATCCTCGTGAAGGTCAGAATATCCTGGTCAATGTCAATAGAGGCTCTAAATATAGCACAGCATACAAAATTAAGAGAAGAAAGATCCTTTGTTCATTGTTCTTAGCAAAATATTACATAATATATTACATGCAGGTTTATGACAGAAATGTGTAGAAATAATAAGCATTATATAAGTTTCATACAAAGCTAACATTTTTTTAAAGCATTTGTAAAAATGTCCATAAATATTTTTCATTGGTCTAACCCCATAAATAAGAGGAGCTCTGGAGGTTGATACAGAGAACTGGATATCGGGGATAAAACAAGTATAAATTCAGATAAGGATAGACACTTCCGCTAAACTGATATGAGGGAGTAGAAAGCTGTAATATGTGTGCACACATATAACATACACACTGTCCAATTAATCATATGTGTATCATCATATGTTATAAAACTGACATACTGAGGCACGGAGTCTAACTACCGGGTGATGTTCATCAGAGCCCCTGATGGTGGGGATGGACTTAGCTGTGCCCTCAGTGGAAAATCCCAAGCTAGGTTGAGAAACAATGAGCTCAGGAGATAATAACAGACATTCACACAAACAGACTAGGACACAAGGGTAAGTATAGTGGGTGAGTACAGCTGGAGATATACTGCACAGTATGTGCAAATTACACACAGAGACAGACTGAGTACAGGGCAGAGAGTATGCAGAGTGAGTACAACAGAATGAGCACATGCAGACTGTCACAAGCAGAATGGCACAGGAGGAAAGCACGGAGAAACAAAAGTGCAAACAGGCAGACTGGATAAACTGACAGGTGAGAGCAGTGCAGATGGAAGCATCAAATACAGGCAGAGCACAGGTAACAAACAGAAAGACCAAACAAAGAGGGACTCTCACTAAGCTCAAATATGCTGAAGCAGAGGTACAGGAACAAGGGAACAATTAACAAGACAAGAGAGGTAGCACTCAGGAATCACTGGATCAGAAGAGAAATCAAACAGGAGCACAGAAAGGTAACACCAAAAAACTAGAAGCTATGACTGGCAAGGAGGCCATTAGCTGACAGCTATTTAAGGGAAAAGTCATATCCCCATTGGCTGTTGAAAACACACAGCCAAATCCTCAGCTAGGGCATCCCAGCTGCAAGGTAATCAGTGAGGATCCATTATCAAGAAGGAATGCTGCGGGAAACAAGGACAGGAGTACCCTGCTACAGTACAATTATATCATTACATGCTGCTACCATAGTGCAGCATGTAACAGATCGGACAGTGTATTTGGTGCATTATCCTATTTGTGTATCATAGGTGTGGGTCTCAGCAGAGAATGATCCTATTTTTGAAAGAGGCAAAACAATCGATCCCTGGAGCACCGAAGACAAAGCTCCAAAAGGTAAATATAAATCTAACCCCAACCCTTACCCTAACCCTTCCCTTCCATGACCCTGCTAACCCTCCCTTCCCCGCAGCCTAACCCTAAGACTCGGCATACTTGCTCATTAAAAAAAATTCAGATCGGCATTCTTATTTATTAAAAAAAAGATTAGCAAATGCCTGTTATTCGAAATAGAGACAGACGAAAATAAGCTTTCAGCTGTCTCTGTTCTAAACAGCCATTTTCGGGTAGGTCCCTCTTCTTCTTTTGGATTTTGACCACCAACCCTGCCTATGTTGTTTTATTGTTCAGATTGTCTGGACCCAGACCATCAATGAAGGTGACAAGAATCTTCATTCTGCAAGTGAAGAAAAGAAGGAATGAAAGGAAGACATACAAGCAAGTCTTCCTAAGACGAAGGACATCTTAAAGGTGAGTAAGAAGTATTTCTTATAGGATGCTTTATACATTACAGAGTGGCCACCTACATTTTTATTAAATTATTGGGGGACATATCATGCATTTTTATTGAGTTTTTATTTTATTGAGTTTACTGTATGGCATGTATTGTAATGTATGTGCATTGTGCTTATATGTGACTGTATGTTTTTTTTTTTATCACCACACACAGCGCAGCATGGTTAGAAGGCTTTCCATGCTGACGCTGATATTACTGCAAGGCTCAGCATTGCTGAGCCTTGTAGTTCTATCAGTGCAGCCTGGCTAAGGCTTTGCCTTTAGTGAATACGGCGATTGCAAAATCGCCTGCAAAGTCCCGGGAGTTTGGGCGATTTGGCCCAAATCGACCTTAGTAAATATACCCCTAAGAAAGAGAAGCAGAGATGATAGCCATATGGTATGAGACAGAGTAGCAAAGATGGTAGCCATATGGCACTGAGAGTGTAGCAGAGATGATAACCATATGGCACTAAGAGAGTCACAGAGACGATAGACATATGGTACTAAGGGCTCCATTTACTATAACGCCCACTGTGAGCGTTATTATTCAATGCAAGGCTCGCTGCACCTCACAGCTAGCCGTGCACCTGTTTTCGTCAAATGTACTATTTTTTACCTGTCCGGCGAGGTCCCACGATGACGCGGGACTTTCACCGGCATCGTTCGGCGTCACTCAGAGCAGAAGTGCCCACAAAGGCGCAGTAGCTGCCTTTTGGGACTTAAAAACTTTTATGTCCCAAAAGGCAAGCAACACTGCGCATGTGTTGGACTCTGAGGCAGAAGCGACGCTGGGACAGGTATGAAACTGTTTATTTTGTATTGTTCTTTTCTTTTTTATTATTTTAAAGTATTTTTATTATTAATTTACTAGAAAAGTATAAAAAATATTTGTAAAATATTTTAACATTTTTTATTTTTTGTACATTTTCATTTGTGTTTTGTATTACAGCGGTCCCCCAGATAATTACCCCCATTTTACTACCCCTAATAACAGCTATTAGGGGGAGGAATAGGGGGGTATATGGGGGGACCGCTGTAATACATACCCTAACACCATCTTCAGATGGCGTTATTTAACATATCGGCGCAGGTTGTTAAAATCCGCGCCAACACTTTGTAAATATAACGATCAGCCGGCCTGCATTCATTAGAGCGGGTCGTTGATCGTGAGTGCAGAAGCTGATGATCGCCATGGTTTCCATGGCGATCATAGCTTAGTAAATGGTGCACACATCGTTTAAAGAGATAAAGACCATTTTCAGGTGTAAAATGGTCTTTATCTCCTGTAAACAATATAGTAAATGGAGCCCTAAAAGAGTAGCAGAGATGATAGCTATAGAGCATTGAGACAGAGTAACAGAGATGATAGACATATGGTACTGAGAGAGTCACAGAAATGATAGCTATATAACACTGAGACAAAGAGGTATATTTACAAAAGTTGCTTTTGGCTGGCGATTATTAATCACCAGCCATCGCCGCGATTTTCTAGCTTTTTTTGTAAAAATCGCGGTATTCACTAAGTGACGCTTTTGACTGGTGATTTATAATTGTCGTCGATAGCCATCAATTTTTACAGGTATAAATTGCTGTGCTTTATAAATTGCTGTGCTTTTCTATTGTAAAAATCGCTGTCGCTTTTTTATTCTAAAATACTAAACTAAAATGACAAGCTCATCATGCTTGTAACCCTCAGCATGCATGCACTGATAGAACTACAAGGCACAGCATTGCTGTTCCCTGTAGTAATATCAGCATCAGCATGTGAAGGGTTATAAGCAGGGTTGCTTTTTAGAACTTCCCTCCGGGAGATCCCAGAGGGAAACCATTGATTCTTCAAGGGGCTTAATGACACAATTTATTCAAATCGCGTCATTAAGCCCTGTCCATGTCAATCACCCCTGTATTTTCTAGTGTTTCAGGGGATGGACGGGGCTTGATGACATCATCAAGCCCTGCACATCCCTAGTAACGCTAGAAATTACATTACTTAATAAAAAATACATTCCCACTACAGTATGTGTCCCCCTTACGTGTTATAAAAATGACTTGCTAAGAGATCTTGAAAAGGTGCTTGAAATCCAGGCATAGTTGATTGCAGAACGGTCCAGTTGTTTGAAGAAGTCTGGATAGTTGCTTGTCGTTCGTCTGTCCAGTCTTCATCCTGGTGCCACGATGACATCCTCCTTCCTTGTCCACGGTTCGGATGCTTGTCATGTCCCACGACATATGTGTTTCATATTCTGTTATTTTACTGTCTTGCTATTATTTCAAAGGTTTGCATTTGGTTGTAATTGTCCCTCATGATTTCCTGTAGCCAGGCTCTGAGGTAATAACTCCTCCCTTCTTCCTATCTCTTGCTCATTGTGTGTCTGCCAATTTAGCTTTGTGTTGACTTCTGTTGAGTTCTGGCAAAGTATCATCTTTTCACCTACTGTGTTGTGCATAATTACAAGAATATCTGCTTGAAATAAACCCTTTATCTGTATTCTTCATACATGCCTCTTCAGTTAAGTCGACACTGTCTGACAAAGTTTCTTTGTGTGAGTACTGGTTCAATACAGACATACTCAGAGGGACTGTCTCAGAAGCCTCACACTTACAGCCTGGTTATTGAGTCAGAATAGTGAAAAGATGGCTGATAAAAACTGCCAGAAACACTGAAGGCTGTTTGCAGCTTCTGTAGATACAAACAAGATATAGCAAGCTTGCACACTGTGCCAAGAAATCATCAGTGTGTGCATCACAGCTGCACTGACCACTACAGCATAGATTCTTCTACCAAGCCACAACCTTACTTCAGTATCATTCAGACCCTTTCTACCTGTGTGCTATCATGGCTGAAGGGAACACTGCATAGCCTATTCAACATGGTTGCCGACTTTTTGCAGCTTCTCTCCGGGAGATTCCGGAGAGAAGCTTGCGCCGCATGCGGGGGCGGGGCTAAATGACGCGATTTATGCAAATCGCGTCATTAGGCTCCGCAAGTATAATGAATAGCAATCATTAAACTTCTGCAAGAACCATTACTGCAGAACACATACTGCAGGGTTGCCGACTTAAAAGCTTCCCTCTGGGAGATCCTGGAGGGACTTGCATCATCAAGTTCCTCCCTCTCCCTAGCAACACACTAGTAAACAAGTGTTGCCAGGCGAGGGGGCAGGAATGGAAGCTGTGGTTTCATGGAAACCACGAGCCTCAAGTCTCTTGCGGGAGATTTGCTGGCTCTCCCGGGATACCGGGAGTACTGCCCGAATTTCGGGAGTCTCCCGGACATTTCGGGAGAGTCGGCAACCCTGCTATTCAAGATGAACAATATTTATAATCAGAGCAAGTAATGGATCTCAACATGCAGACTAATCACTCTACTAAGCCTACATGGAAGGTTAAAGAGAACCTTGAAGGTAGGAATCATGTCCAATGTCTTAAACTTATGGCAAATATTGCTGAGTCACATGTCCACCTATTCTCAGCCTACTTGTGATGTGTCACCACTAGATGGAGCCTTAGAACAGCTTTGCACAGTACATGAACTTTATACAGTGAAATAATATGTAAGCATTCTGAAAAAACTTAATACTCAGGATTCATTAGAATTGCAAAGCTTTAACCATCTTAATTTGGATAGAGACAGTTTAATACATGAAGTTAAGTTTAAGACAGCAGCAAGAATCGCACAATTATTGGAAACATCATCACATATTTGTGTCCACCAAGCGTTCAAAACGATCATCTAAGTCACGATGTCCAAAATATTCCACGCTCAGCGAGCAGCTTATAAAGGCCTGCGCAGAAGCAGAGGCTACCAAAATACAAGCTGCCTTTGCACAAAAGAGGGCAGAGATGGAAATTAGCGCAGTTGCTGAAGCAGCCAGAAAGAAGGCAGAAATGGAAGCTGAAGCAGCCAGAAAGAAGGCAGAAATGGAATCTCAAGAAGAACAAAGTGAGGCGGAAATGGAAGCTGAAGCAGCCAGAAAGAAGGCAGAAATGGAAGCTGAAGCAGCCAGGAAGACGGCAGAAATGGAAGCTGAAGCAGCCAGGAACAATTAACTAGGTCTGGATCCAGCCCCTTAACTCTAACCTTCCATGTCCCGCAGCCTAACCCTAACCCTTGTCTTCTATCAAGCCTAACACTAACTGTCATGTCATAACATGTGTTTCATATGCTGTCAGGTTACTGTCTTGCTACTAATGTAAGGCTTGCATTTGGTTATATTTGTCCCTCCTGATTTCCTGTAGCTAGGCTCTGATGTAATAACTCCTCCCTACTTCCTGTCTCTAGCTCATTGTGTGTTTGCCATTTTAGCCTTGTGTTGGCTTCTGTTGAGCTCTGGCAAAGTATCATCTTTTCACCTACTGTTTTGTGCATAATTACAAGAATATCTGCTTAAAATAAACCCTCATCTGTATTCTTCATACAGTAGAGTTGACACTGTCTGACAGTTTCTTGGTGTAAGTACTGGTTCATTACAGACATACTCAGAAGGACTGTCTCAGGAGCCTCACACTTACAGCCTGGTTACTGAGTCAGAATAGTGAAAATATGGCTGATAAAAACTGCCAGAAACACTATAAGGCAGTTTGCAGCTTCTATAGATACAAACAAGACTATAGCTAGCTTGCACACTGTGTCAATAAATCATCAGTGTTTTCATCACAGATGTAGCACAGACCAATACAGCATAGATTTCTTTTAGCAAGCTACAACCTTACTTCAGTATCATTCAGATCCTTTCTACCTATGTGCTATCATGGATGAAGAAAACATTGCACAGCCTGTTCAACATCTACAATGATAGGTGGCTCGGCCCACAGTCAACAGAGCGTATCAAGAGGCTTAGATCTGTCCACATTGATAATCCAGTGGCAGGCCTCATCGCTGCTTGGGAAAGATAAGAACAAAGCTTTGCAAGTCATAGAGAATGCTCTGTTCAAATGGCTGCAGGATTTTCTAAAAATATCTGTCAAAGGACAATGAGAAATTCCAACAGCTCAGTGACCTGCTGTTAGAGCTCCAACTGGCCAAAGCAGATAATCACTTACCTGGCCTTAGTTACCTGAACACAGCTCATGGGGTAAACCCAATAGTTTCCAAACTGCCATACGGTATTCAAGAAAAGTGGACTACACTTGGGTTTAGATACAAAAGGGAAAATCGAGTCTCCTTTCCTCCCTTCTCCTACTTCTGTGAGTTTGTCAGGAACATTGCAGAATCCAAGAATGTCCCAAGCTTCTACTACAGTGAGTCCTGTCATCCTGGTTCACCACCTCCAAAGTACAACTGCCCACACTTCAACTACGAGACCCGCAGAGGTCCAGTGTCAGTGAAAAAGACTGAAATCCTTCCTACACCTCGCTTTAGACTAGACCCTTTTGCAGTGGTAGCCAACATCCAGCAAATGTTCCATTGTTTCATAGTCAGGGAAGACAATCGGAACTACCTGAGGTTCCTATGGCACAAGGACAACAATGTCAACAATGAAGTCATAGATTACCGTATGAAGGTGCATGTATTTGGCAACAGTCTCTCTCCTGCTGTAGCAATCTATGGACAACAACACAAAACCAGCAACATCCAAATATAATATGCTTCAATAAATTTAATAAACAAACTGTTACTGACACAGTAGAAAAAAGGATAATTTAAGCTGCAGCAATTTGTACATATGTTCATCCAAAAAAATAAGCCAGTTATTCAACAAAAATGTATATAAAGAACTGTTCATACATCCATCTGGGATGCCAAGTCTCCAAACTCCTACAATGTATATACAATCCCAAGTGTCACACTCCAGAGTATAATTCCAGTAGCCAAAAGAGATCGATGTCTCTAATACAATGTCCCATGCAACTCATGGTGGAGGGGATGGAGACCGCCAGGCAATCAGGTGATCAGTACAGACCACTAGTAATTTAGTAATTATAAAAAATTATTTGACTGTTTTTTTCTCAGCTGCTATAGGAATGCATAGGAAGGCATGGCAGCCACAGGAACGAATGGGGCGTGAAGTTTTGGCCGCCCCCCGCCCAGCCACACCGACGCCCCCGCCTGATTTTGCGTCCGCCGATTGGGTGTCCAAAGCAGGTCCTGCCCTCGCCCCCTCCCCGACACGCCTGTTTCCCTTTCGCAGCGTCACAATTGACTTCCATGCTTTTTGGCCCCTCCCATAGGCCACAATGGGGAAGTCGCTTGCGCCATCTAGAAACGGAAGGAGGTCACTGCCACGCCGCAGCGTCCCCATTGACCTTCATGCTTTTGAGCCCCTCCCATAGGCCGCAATGGGGAAATCGCTTGCGCCATCTAGGAACGGAAGGAAGCCACTGCGTGTCCCACCGTCTTTTCCCATTGACTTTGCCTGAGAAACTGGCTTTTTTCGAACTTAGGGGTTTTTCCTTTGAATTTAGGTTTTTTTACCTTCGAACTTAGGGTTTTTTCCTTCAAACTTAGGGTTTTTATAATGACTAAATTACTATAATTTAGTAATTATAAGTTAGTAGTTATGGGTGGAACAAAAATAGGTTTATTATGTGTCACAGCATTGGCAGTATTTTGACCCCTAAGATCCAATATAATATAATTAGAATAATCCAAAGTGTACAAGTTGGTAGAGCGTGGATTTAACAGCCAATGTAACAGTCAGCGACCTCAGAAATACTCATAGAAAATCTATTGAGGTATATTTACAGGAGACAACAATATAGATGAAATTGGACCAGCAATCGGGATATGAACAACCCCTATTGTATGCAAAGTGTCTTACTTGTTTGCCATGTAATCTCTTGACTGGGAAAGATTTGGAGATGTAGTATGAAGTAGTTGATTCCCGTCGCTAGACTAGAGATATTTCCAATAGAGATGTTCGACTTAGTCTGCGCCTATTAGCTGCTTTGGTCGTTTGACCTCCCAGCTGTATTTAATATATGAGTACGCTGTTTCCAGGGCTGCAGATACTGTATGGTTCAGCTCTGTTTATCGCCCGACTGCCAGATAAAGTGCAGTAGTGAGCTGCTCCTGTAGTGTCCAATTTAGATGCGGGCACTGTCCATAGTACCTCGAATCTGTAATAAATATAAGAGACACATCCTACTGGGGATGCAGCCGACAGACAGCTGACGGCTGCACCGAGATGATACGTCCAGAGGAGATTCTGCTGCTTTTGCAGTTCTGGGTCGTTATCGGTATAAGGAAAAAGGTGGTCAATGCCAATTCAATAAGGCTGTGAGATATAAAGTGCAGTTTCCAAAAGTTAGAGAACCCCTGCAACAGATTATTTGGTGTGCCATCTAGATAGATAGATAGATAGATAGATAGATAGATAACCCCTGCAACAGATTATTTGGTGTGCCTCTATTCATGAATGGCTATTTTTTTTCATGATAATATGAACACTACATTTGGTGTGGCTGCAAGGGTATGTACACCTGTACACCTTACACAGATAGATAGATAGATAGATAGATAGATAGATAGATAGATAGATAGATAGATATGAGATAAATATGAGATAGATTAGGGATAGGCTGCGAGGAGGGGGTGGAGCTTACAAGGGGAGATTTAGGATTAGCCTGCGGGGAGGGGATGGATTGCAGAATGGGACATATAGGGTTAGGCTGCAGGATGGGGATGGAGCTTAGAAGGGGAGACTTAGGGTTAGGCTGTGGGTAAGGGAGGGTTAAGATTAGGGTATTGAAAGGGGAGGGTTAGGGTAAGAATTAGCATAAGGGTTGGGGTAGGGGAAATAGAAAGCGGCGCTTACCTGTAAAAAAAAAAAAAAGGGACAATAACAATTATCGTATTTCAAGTTATAACTACTTAAGAGTCAGAATCAATATTGTCAGGAATTTAAATTTATCGTGTTGGTGTTTTAGATGTCGGTATTTAAGCTGTCTGGATTTCATATGGGTAGGTCAATGACATCTGTAGGGATTTTAGGTTTTGATATTTTTACCTTGTCAGGATTTTATGATTTGGGACAGTATTTACTTGCGCTGAGAATTCGTACCACACCCGTATATACAGCCTACTGTAAATAAATTAGTAATAAAAAAAGAAAACAAAAACATGTACCGGTATATTGATTCACACCTAAGAAGCAGAGGCTTCTTAAGTGCGTATATTCACATTTTTTTGTTCTGCACATGGGTAGTCAGCATGACTACGCATTCTATGTAGCCCTTAGGCACATAGATTAACTACGTGCAGTCCTAGCTTAAGGTAAGAGGAGGCGTGCCAAGTGGGAAAATACACAGGGTTAGTTAGGTTGCCTTAAGTGTGAAACCTGTCATTGGTCACTAGAGTGCAGTCTCTATAGTATGGCAGTCCTAAGGATACAGGGCTAGATTCACACTTAAGATTAAAAGGTGGCAAGTTTCCTCCCATGGCATTCCCCATCAAACTTACAGATCTTTGCAGTCTTCTTTCACCATAGATATTGACAAACCCTCTAAAGGTGTGAAGTAGGCTGTGCTAATGTGCATAAATGCCAAGCCTCAGGAAAGAAAATAAATAAATAAATATACACAATGTGACGGTGTTCTAAAGCAATAGATAGCATGAGTCTACAAAAATGAATTAAGTTACTGGGTTTTAAAGTGTATGAAACTCCCTTTCCCAGTTGTAGTTTATCAAGTTCGTTGATAAGTGTGTGTAGATACGGATCACCGTCTTTGAAGATACACAGGCCTCGGATGTAGTGTCCGTGCCTCTGTGTTTTTAAAGTTGCTGGGTGCCATGTCACCTGCAGTAGTTTGCTGGTGTTAGAGTCGGCTGTATATTGGTGACTTTTGCAGCTGTGATGGGATGTGTCCTGCAGAATTGGTCTCTCTGTTTTGCCTCCCGGTATCGGCAGATGCATCTCACTTCCAGGTGCTCGGCAGGATCCTTTCCCTCAGTTCAGGTCCATCAGTCAGGTGGGCGGAGATGCCAGATGTGGGCGGGAAGTAAGAGAAGATGAAAACCGAGACCTAGTGCGGACAGTTTCAAACAATTTATTCTGTAGAAGTATAGTGCAGAACCACCCCTATCCCCAACCATACATATCCTGAAACCAAGAGTAACAGAGTGTGTCACGATACAGAAGCTTTCACCTCTGAAATCTCCCACACAACACTTCAATCAGACACAAAAAAGAACCCACACAACGAACTCATGAAAACACAAAAGACACAACAACAATAATAACAACAGCAAAAGAGGATCAGATAAAGAAAAACAAAAGAAACACACAACAAACAAAAGAAGAAGGAGTTCATCTTCAGAAAGGGGAAAAAGAAGGAGGAAAAATAACTAAAAAAAAACCTTCAAAAAAAGTAGAGAGGGAGACTGAACTTACAGAAATCCAAATGGGGATCTTCAATTTAAGTGACCATGTATTGACCGAAGCGCAAACCACATAAGGGCTTAAAATTTGCCCCTGATAACAAAGTAAACAAATTTAACACATATATTGATGTGAACAAATTTATCCGAACATTGGGGTAAATCCAGAACTCCGCTTGCCATACGTTTACTCATGTAGCTTATTTACGCGTGCGTACCTTTTATACACTCCCCTTGGCACACCCCTTGAATGTACGTATTTTGTCCGAGATACGCTTTCCAAACCCTACCTTAACTTTTGCCCACGTAACCGATGTCATACGCACACGTACGTATGAGCAACATGTATTTACGTAGCTAACCACGCCCATACTGTACACTTTAAATACAAACCCCCGCCTATATAGCGCATTTCAGACGTAATTTTGACTCATGTAAAATTGGCACGCCCACACGTAAGTATTTACGTGACACAAACGTGAATTGCCCATATGTTCACATTTACTCTACGTTATGGAGCGTATTTTCTATGGTGCGCATGCACAGTACTTACCAAAATGCGATTTTACATCTCCGCCACGCGTAAATTCGCTCACAAGCGTTGTTCTGGATCTGGCCCATTGACTCTAAAAAATTTTTTTTTTAAATAAGAGTAAGGAAAACATTGAAGAGGAGGACATCTATATACACACGGAATTAAGACCAAAATCGACCTTCTTTCCTTCATATATGAAGGGAGACACTATTTCCACCTTTTAAAAACTAATTGAAAATGATCTAGACCAACATGACATTGAAGGAAAAACAAGCACTAGAAGAACTAAGAAAACAAATGACATCATAATAAAAGCAGCAGATATGGGGGGAGGATTGTCATCTTAAATAAAACAGACTACATGGAAGAAGCCATGAGACTTCTATCAGATACCGACACATATAAACCCCTCAAAGCAGATCCAACAAACAACTTTAAATCAGAACTATAAACAGAACTATAAACATTATTCAAGCATGGCAAATTAACCAATATCCTAAATAAAGCTACTAATGAACTGCCACCACCAAGGCTATTCACAGGAGGTCTTAGGTTCTCCTTTACCCAAATCATGATAATAATCACAATGCTTAGTTACAGAGAATAACAAAATAAACATACAATATGCAAAACAGTTTCTTATAAAATAAAAAGGAGAAAGCACAGAATGACTTACAAACAAGAACCATCCGGGTCGGGACAGACCAGAAATCCGGGTCACCTCTTCCGTTTGGAAGTCCCATGAAGTGACCCACGTTATTATCTATACCCCTCTTTTTAAAGACAAAATCTCTCCAAGTAGCCCCCACCTTTGTGACAGTTTGGATCTTTGGTCTGGAGAGACTCGTCTTCAGAAATCTGGCTTTTATGACCCTCCCTAATAAACTGATCCATTTACAACCAGAGCCCTCGCTTGTTCTGCCCTACTACATTCAAGGTATGTCAATAAAATAAAACCAGACCCTGGCCATGCCAAATAGAGATCACTCTATAATTTGATATTAATTGATACCCCTGATATTTGCTTGTATCCTGACATCTACCTTTTACCAATTACCCAAAATACATAAAAACAGAACGAAACCCCCAGGTAGAACTATAATTTCAAGCATAGGATCACTAACAAGTAATTTATCTGAATACATCGACAAATTACTCCAAACGACATTACAAAAACAGTCCCACTACTCATATACTACAACTACTACAAGAAATCAAATGGCAGGAAGACTTTACATTAGTAACATGTGATGTAAAATCTCTATATACATGCATAAATCATGAACAGGGTGTAAAAGCAGTAGAGAAACAGCTAAAAAGTGAAGGTACACTTTTAGAACCCCAAATAGATTTCATCCTTAAAAGCATCATGTTTATCCTCACCCATAACTATTTTTCATTCAACAATACACATTACTTACAGGTAAAAGGGTACAGCTATGGGGACCAAATTAGCGCCGAGTTATGCAAATCTATTCATGAGTTCCTGGGAAGAAGAATCGGTCCTTTCCCATCCATATTTTGGCACAAATTTGGTCCTCTGGAAAAGGTTCATCGACAATGTCATTTTCATTTCGAAGGGCACAAAAGAATCACTTGATAATTTCCTCACACACCTCAATACAAACAATTTAAATCCAGAACAACTTCTACAAAGAGTAAAGAAAGAATTCAATTTTTGGACTTAGACATCTATATTGAGATACAAACTAAAACACATTTCAAAGATGTAGATTGTAATAGTTACATTTTAGTGACAAGCAATCACAATCCCCTGTGGCTTTACAATATTCCACAGGGACAATTCACAAAATAAAAAGGAATTGCAGCAAAGAGGAAGATTTCATCATGCTAAACATGAAACTCACAAAGGAATTCCAAGAACAGAAATATAAAACAGAAATTGTAAAGGAAGCATTCACAAAAGTTAAAGAAAAAGACAGAAAACCCCTACTAGAATATAAAAAGATGAATACAGAGACAGAACTAAAAGTGCCATTTATCACAGATTATTCGAGAGAGGCAACCTACATAAAGAAAATCATTAAAAAACATTGGCACGTCCTACAAAGAGATGAAGAAACATACTACCCACAAAACCAAACATCATCTTCAGAAAAGCACCAAATTTAAAACAAATCTTAGTAAGCAGTACTGTTAGAGACAACAGACACAAAAAGGAGAAAACTGATTGACGGATAATGAGGGATGTTTCTATTACTGCGGAAAATGTAAGGCCTGAAAAACAACAAAAAAGCGAAGCACACTACCCATTAATAACTTTTTTAGGCCCAGACAAAATAGATAATAGATAATATATACTTTGATACAGAATTTCTGTGTTTTTTTTTATTGTATTTGGATATTAGTCATATTTGGTGTAATTATAATTAATTTTTCTGATGTACTCCAAGCACTTCCATTCTCTCTGTTTATGTTTATTTTTAGGGTATGGTCAACCCTGGTTCAAGCAGCTGGAGTATTGTCAGATTTCCTCCTATCCACTTCACCTATCTCAAAGCGCAGTTTCGTTTTTATTGCAAGTTATTTACAAGAATGCTGCCAGTTCAAAGTCAATATTTAACCCTGTTGGAGCTGTTTTTTGTAAATAACTTCTTTCACCCTTTATAAATACCACCTTATAACTAAAAGCCAGATAACACCCCACCATGCAACGGAATGTAAAACAAAATCCTTATGTGAAATCTTATGCAAAATAAATACACAGGCCAACAACACTTCTTAAGTAAAAAGTTAATTATACTAAAAATGACACAAGAAAGACTTGCAGATTTATGTATTTATTGTTTTATATGTCAAATTGTTACTCTGCAACAAGGAATCATTTAGTGTTTATAACATTGTAACGGAAAGAGCCCCGTTTTTTGTAAACAATGTAACCATTCTCTGATTGGCTCCCATGTCCCTTACGTACACTTCCGCCACCTACTTAAAACCTCTAATAATGATCATCATTCCACCCTGAGGAAGCCTATCAATACACAAAACGCGTTGGTGAAACACATCGGACCTGCCAAACACAGAGGTCCCTTTATATGTATAAGCGCTATTTAGATATTTGCAATAGTCATTTTAAAATAGTAGAATTTTTGCACTATACTTCAACAGGATAAATTGTTTTAAACTGTCCACACTAGGTCTCTGTTTTTATCTCATCTTACTCCTCCCGCTCGCATCTGCCATCTCCGCCCACCTGACGGACGGACCCGAACTGAGAGAAAGGATCCCGTCAAGCATCTGGAAGTGAGATACATCTGCCGATACTGGGAGGCAAAACAGAGAGACCAACTCTGCAGGACACATCCCATCACAGCCGCAAAAGTCACCAATATACAGCCGACTCTAACACCAGCAAACTACTGCAGGTGACATGGCACCCAGCAACTTTAAAAGCACAGAGGCACGGAAACTACATCTGAGGCCTGTGTATCTTCAAAGACGGTGAGCCGTATCTACACACACTTATCAACTAACTTCATAAACTACAACTGGGAAAGGGAGTTTCAGACACTTTAAAACCCAGTAACTTAATTCATTTTTGCAGACTCACGCTATCTATTGCTTTAGGTCACCTACACATTCGGCTGGATCCAGACCTAGTTAAGTGCTTGAACTTAGTTACTCCTGGGCTAAACCATGTTGATTGCAGGGGAGTCATATTTCATCTGTTGCCAACAGTATTAGAGTTGAGAGGTGATGTTTCCTATCCCAAGTCTAAATAACAGTGTGATAGTAAAGCTGGTCAGTATTTGTGTGCAGTAAGCAATTCAAGATATATCCCTGCATGCAAAGAATACAATTAACTTGACTCCCCCTGAAATCAACGTGGTTTAGCCCAGAAGTAACTAAGTTCAAGCACTTAACTAGGTCTGGATCCACCCCATTGTGTATATTTATTTATTTATTAATTTTCTTTCCTAAGGCTTGGCATTTATGGACATTAGAGCAGCCTACTTCTCACACCTTTAGAGGGTTTGTCTATACTTAAAGTACATGTGTATGTGCAAATTGGGATACATACTTTAGTAGTGCTAGCGGCTCTAACCTTCATAAACTTGCCCTATACTGAGCGCGGAGATAAGACATATTGTTTAAAAATGATTTCACCATAGGGTTACTTTAACTCACTGTCAGTATCTTTTGTGGTGTTTGTGAAAGCAAGAATGGAGTTGCCTAATCCTGCCCATTCAGCCATATTTAAATGCCTCCTCCCACCCACTTTTCTTGACTTCCTAATTACAGACTACTTCTTATCTGTCACGATTCCTTCAGTTTGCTGTTCACTGCACATTTGCCTTTGTTTACATTCTGCCTGTCACATAATTTCCTTAGTTCAGCACTTCCTGTTTTTCACCTTTTGCTGCAGGCTTTACCTCTCAGCCTTGCCTTGCCTGATTCCCTCTCCAGCTGCCCTATTTAAGTCTCTCTCAGACTGTATTTTACTGTCAGAGCAACAGCTTTCTTAGCCTGCTGATCTGTGTCCATGAGTTCTCTCATGTGCTCTGGCTCCCTGGTTCCTGTCTGGGTTTCTCCGTCTGGTTCCTGGTTCTCTCCAAGTCCTGCTCCAGTGTTCTTGTACCTCTGGTTCCAGCACAGCTCCAGTCACCTCATCATCTCCAGCTTCAGTAGCAGTGTCTCCACTACCTGAAACTACTACTCCTGCTCTCCTTGGATCTCTCCTCACCGTCTCTGTGTCTGTACGCTTGTCCAGAGGGCCGCAACCTGCCCCTTGCCTGCAGCCAAGTCCATCCCCACCATCAAGTGCTCTGGTGAATATCTGGCTTGGGGTTAGATTCTGTTCCTCTGGTCCTGTGTGGTCCATTTCCGGACTGGCGCTGAGCTCTGTGGGTGATATTATCATTGTCTTTAGGTACGGAGATGAACTCTGCATGTGCAAATTGGATAAAAATGCTGAAGTGTGAACAGGGCCGCAGTCTGTAGGGTATGGCAGTCACTAGGATGTAGTATTTATTGTCTAGTGGTAACTAGGAGGCAGTGTGTATTGCATAGTGGGGAGTAGGATGCAAGCTTTATTGTATAGTGGTAACTATACTATGCTCTTTTATTGTGGTTACAAAAATTGGATTCTTTCATACAGATGGAAACTGCAATGGAATACAAATGGAAACTGCAATACATGATTTTAATTGGTGTGAAATGCTACATTTTAAAACTGAAGGGTGCAAATTTATAGTTTGCAAGGGGCTCCCAACACCCTAGCACTGGCCCAGTAAATAGCATAGTTAATAGCCATACAGCACTGAGAGTAAATAGTGGGATTGATAGTCATACAGAAGTGAGAGTAGATATCATAGTTAATAGCCATTTGACACAGAGTGTAGCAAAGGATATAGTCATATTAAAATGAGAGTTTGCGTGTTAAAGCGCCATCAATATTCAGCTACTCCCTTTTCTGAACCTCAAGATTGTAACTGAACAAACTTCAATAACTTCTTAAAATAACTTTAGGCACAATTCAGAAAGAGAGGGGAAGGTTCCACTTTTGAATGGGAAGACTATTAATACAATGGGGGCAATTACTACTACTTTCACTGAGGAGCAGGTATTAAAAGAACTTTCAAAATTTAAAGTGGACAAATCAATGGGACCAGATGGGATACATCCGAGGATACTAAAAGAGCTTAGAGGGGTGCTGGCAAAACCATTAACTGAATTATTCAATCAGTCACTAATAACTGGGGTAATTCCAGAGGACTGGAAAATAGCAAATGTCGTCCCTCTACATAAAAGTGGAAGTAGGGAAGAAGAGTCAAACTACCGACCAGTGAGTCTAACATCAATAGTAGGGAAATTGATGGAAAAACTGTTAAAGGAACAAATTGTACAGTATCTTAAATCCAGTAACTTACAAGATCCCAAGCAGCATGGATTCACTGGGGGAAGATCATGTCAAACAAATCTTATTGAATTGTTTGACTGGGTCAGTAAAGTATTAGATAAAGGGGAAGCTGTAGACATAGCTTATCTAGATTTTAGCAAGGCTGTTGACACTGTGCCACATCGAAGACTGTTAAATAAGCTGAAAACTTTAG
>WWET01002606.1:69288-81082 GCA_011038615.1 Limnodynastes dumerilii | reverse complement strand
TATAAGGGTATCCTAAATTGTAAACCAAATTGAGGGTAAATAGGGTCAGTATAGGTTTGAATAAACAAATGGCCAGACTAGATGGGCAATGTGGCTCTTATCTGCCATCACTTTCTATGTTTCTATGTTCATTCCTTAGTAGCACAGAGTATAAGGGGGATAGGTGACATTGGGCCTGATCCAAACCTACGTACATTTGTACTTACTGTGCATGCGCGGAGCAGATGTTACTCTCAGAAAATCTGGGCGTATGGGCTTGAGTATGCCACCTTCGTAACTACGGTCGAGGGGGCGCGCCTGGCATACGATTTTCGTAAATACGCACCAAGGGCGGGGTTGTTGCATTTAAGTCGTACAGTATGGGTGTGCTAAGCGTCGTAACTATGCAAGGAGCTTACTACCGCCCCCGGTTACTATAAGAAAAGTTAGGGTAGGGTTTGCTGGCCGTAAGATGGCAAGAGTAAGTACGACCAAGGGGAGTGCCTAGGGGAGTGCATCATAGGTACGTTAGCATAAATACGCTACGCACATGAGCATAGGTCTGGATCAGGCTTATTCATATGATATCATCATTACTATAATGTAAGTTCTGGTATTGTTTTCAATACACCCGGAAAAGATTCTTGAAGAATTTTCCTTGTACATGCAAACATATGTTATACTGTAGTGAATGGCTGCTATTTATTCCGTAAATGCTATTGCCAACCTAATATACATTCAACAGTCCACCATCTGGACACCAAGATATGTAACCGGGTAGACACGCCAGGTGGGGTACAGAAAATGAGGGATGATCTAGGTAGACTGGAGGAATGGTCAAGAGTGTGGCAACTGCAGTTTAATGCCAAAAAATGCAAAATCAGGCTCAATATTTCCTTAATGGCATTACATTAGAATCTACCGAAGAGGAAAGGGATCTAGGAGTCATTATTTCCAGTGACTTGAAGGTAGCCAATCAATGTAACAAAGCAATGAGAAAGGCAAGTCAGATGCTTGGTTGCATAGGGAGAGGAATTAGTAGCAGAAAGAGAGAAGTAGTGATCTCCCCTCTTTCTGCTATTTCTCCTAAAAACACAAAAAGTAAAACATATTAGAGAGAATAGTTATATAGTTGATAAGATTTGATATAATGGGCAGGTTATGGTTAGGGTACATAAATAGTACCTGACTCCGTTGAATCTTTGGAGACGCACCAGTCACTGGAATGATGCAGTCTCCTCTCAAACAGCTGAGAATTGAGCCTGGTTGTGAATTCATTGCTGGGGATGTGATCTGTTGCAATATAGATCCTCGGATCGGTGAACCACATCCCTGATCCCCACCACTGCTTATAACGTTTTGCAGAGTTAGATAAGGCAAAAGAGGCTCCAAATTTAGGAGACCTAAGGAACTTATTATGGGGCATATAGTCATATTTGTGATCAAATTATAGGGAACACAAAATGTTGCACGGTACGAGGAGGGCAGCAATTTATGCGATGTCTAGGGCTGACCTGGCCCCTAAATTTGGAACAAAAATCACAAACAAAATGTTTGCTCAAGAGAGATTAGTTCCTTATCTGCTCCATCTATGCAACTTCACTTGTCAGAATCGTGTGGCTATACTCAGCATGGAAGATGGTTAAAGTGTCAGTTGCCATCTGCACAGAACCTGATTTATTTGCTGAGCAATCCCTGCCGTCCTAGAGACTATTCCTCCTTTAGCAGAAAGTGATTTTTGACAGGAGCACAGAGGACATGGAAAATCTGTTAGTAAAAATAGTCCATATCCCAGAGAAGGCCAGATGGCTGGCATTTCATCAACACATTTTTCGGTAGAGTGAAGGGTCACACGTTTCAAAAAGTGTAAGAAAAGTGTTATGTTGCTATAAATAACTGCACAAATTCCTGAACACTTTCCTCACCGCCATTTCTCCTGTCTTTATGTTCTCAGCAAGACGGGTTGAGGAACAAAAGTTTACAATAATAAAATAAAACATTGTCTCCAAACGCTATCAAACAGGATCTGGATGTTGCAGAGTGGAAACTTGAAGGCTTAAGCAATAAAATGGGCAAGGAATTTACAAGGACTTGTCTGTGCAGCCTGATAAACACAAATGAGGACTGTTAGAATCTTATTTATTAGTATAAATAAATCACTGTGTATATATAGGACCATATTCAGAGAACCATACGCAATTATACGCACGGCCGGTGCAGGCCAAACTCCCTCACACCCCTGACACTCCCCTCTCTCGGCCGTGCTGTCAGTGACTTACGAGTCCATAGACCACTTGTAACATTCCGTGTGCAGTTGCGTGCGTATGTGTCCTCCATACATGCGATTCGTGTCAGTCGCGCCCACATACCTTCATTTAAATGCCTTACCCCGCCCATTTTTATTTAAATTTTCCTGTGCGGAGTTTTGCGTTGCATATCCGTCCGTATGTACCCAAGAGCGATTCACAAGTCCGTCCGTGAGGCACTTACGCGCGTATAGTCTACGTAAAGTACATACAAAAAGTTACTACGCATGCGCAGTTAAAACGTACCTAAAAATACGCACGGAACTCGCCATGAAAACGGTTCTCTGAATACGGCCCATAAACTTAACTCTAAGTTACATAGGACCGTATGGAGGGCCGTATTCAGACTTAATAACATTTGCATATATACGCAGGCGTGTTTTAGCGTTCTGTGCATGTGTGCGTCAGCTAAATTCCGTCCGTCAGAGGGGAGTGTCATGGATTGCACATAAGTGCAGAGTTTTGCTATTCTGGGCCAGATCCAGAGCTACGCTTCCATTACGTTACTTTGCGTAGTGTATTTACACTACCGTATTTACTGTGCAAATGTGTATACAAAGTAAAAGAAAAGCTTAGCCCTAACCGGAAAACAAAACTTGTGCAGCCTAAAAACTTTAGGTGTAAAGATGTGAAACCAACTCTTAAAGAATAAGCAGAATGTAGATCTAGGGACACCCAAGAATTGGCGTTAGCCATGGGAGCACAGGAAACAATATTTTATCCAGAAAACAATCAAGAGGTAGAAACTCTATATACGGGGAAAGGCAGATATACCTATCTCTCTATGAACATACAGTGATCATGCAATACCAATAGTATATATTAGGAAACTTGGGCCTGATCCAGACCTACGCCCGCGAGCGAAGCGTATGCGAGCGTAGCGTATGATCGCCCGGGCGTATAAACTTTCACGCCCATGACACTCCCATTGATTGTACCGACTTACGGCGGCTGAACCCTACCCTAACTTTTTCAAGCGTCCGTGAGAATTTTCGTACCGATACGCTGGTCTACGGGGCTTAGCACGCCCATACTGTACAATTTAAATGGCTATCCCCGCCTCTGTGTAGTAACTCGAGCGTCCAGACTATCGTCGTACAAAACGCACGCCCCTTGGGCGAAAAATACGCTCAAAATACGCTCGCTGTACGCTCATGTCCTTCGGACGACTGGAAGTTGTCATACTGCACATGCGCAATGCGTTTTTTCGCCCGGTTTTACGCTTCCGACCGGCGTACGTTCGGTCGCGGGCGTAGGTCTGGATCAGGCCCCTTGTATGTAATATGTAAAGATGTACGCTGATGTATTTTTAGAGCACAGGATCAGCGTGTCAGCAAACTGTTATAAAGGAACGTTGCAAGAGAAATGTCTCAGTCTTTTATATAAACGTTAAAGCCACAAAAGTCAAGTTATTAGCTTACAGTAAAGGAGTACTTCTCTAGTATGTAGCAAAACTCCTAAGTCCCGATCGTAGAAGCATCCTGCAGCTATTCTGTTATGCCACGTGCGTGTGATCTGTGTCTAAGGGAACTGTGCCGCTCGGTTTTTATGTCGTGAAAATACAAGTTAAAGTGATACTCACAAAACAAATGTGATACCAGTATATGTCCACATAAGCTAGTTTATACACATGGGAACTGGAAAGGAACGGTCCTTATTATAGGAATCCCTCAGTCCATAGTCACTATGTGACACCCCTGGTACAGTAAAAGGGAGTCCAATAAAATTCTCTATGCACCAACCAACGCGTTTCGATCGTTATGGACAATCTTTCTCAAGGCTATTACTCTTATAATGGTGCTAAGAGCTACTTATAGGGATTTGAAATTCCCACCAAACTCTGATTGGTTAAAAACAAAAGGGGAGGAGTTATTAAAGTACATTATACAATTCATAATACATCTAATATTAAAATGAATACTTGTAGGAGAATATTAGGATAAAATGTAATAAATATGCAACAAATGCAGAATTATAAGAGATCAGTAATAAATAGCAAATGCAGGATCATAAAAACCATTGGACCTCAAAGTCCGCATTGAGCCCATCCGGGAGCATAGTTTGCATATGAAAAATCCACCTCATCTCTGACTAAAACGTTATGATTAAAAATCTCTCTCCATTTAGGTGTGATTTTATCAATACCTAAAACCTTAACAATGGAGGAGCATAAGCTGTTATGTTTTTCTTTATAATGAAATGATAAATTATGATTTAAAAAACCTTTCTTAATATTTCTCGTGTGCTTGGCCCACCTGGTTATCAGGGGGCGGCTTGTTCTGTCCATATATTGTAAACCGCATGAACACTCTATGAGGTAAATCACATTTTTAGTGGAGCACGTAATAAACTGGTTTATATGATAGGATTTTTTATTTTTAGTAGATTGAAAAGTCAAAGTTTTGGAGGGTTGGTTAACCTGTGTACGGCACATAATACATGAGCCACATCTAAAAACGCCTTTTACTGTGCACTCCCCTCATATGTACGTACTCTTCCCAAACCCTACCTTAACTTTACACAGCGTAACTACTGACGTACGTACAGGCCCGACGTACTTACACGCTAAGCACACCCATACTGTACGGTTTCAATGCCTCACCCCGCTGGCTTCTGCCAAAGCATAATTACGGGTGTCATATGGCTGGCACGTCCCTTCGTTCGTAGTTACGCTGTTACATAGTTACATAGTTGATGAGGTTGAATAAAGACAACAGTTCATCAAGTTCAACCTATTTTGGATCTCTTGCGATCCCTATATTTATATTTGAAGTTAATCCATATGAAGCAACCTCCAAACTGTTGCAATCTTACAAAATCTCTGCTGACCCAAGATGGCCGTCCTATTTCCCCCTGGCTCCGCTACTGTCCTTCATTTAAATTTGCGATCCTGGTAACCCTGGAGGTCCTTTTCTGCAAAAAATGTATCTAACCCTTTCTTAAACATATCCAGTGAATCTGCCATCACAACTTTCCCTGGCAGTGACTCCACATCCTGACTGCCCTTACTGTGAAGAACCCTTTCCTTTGCTGGTTGTGAAACTTCTTTTCCTCTAACCTTAGTGGGTGCCCCCGTGTCCTGTGTACAGTCCTTGGGGTAAAAAGTTCCTTTGAAAGTTCTCTGTATTGACCCATGATGTATTTGTATATATTGATCATATCTACTCTTAGACGCCTCTTTTCTAAGTAAACATGTCTAAACTGGCTAGCCTTTCCTCATAGCTTAATGACTCCATACCCTTTATCTATTTTGTTCCCCTTCTCTGAACCCTTTCTTGTTCCAAAATGTCTTTTCTATGGATTGGTGCCCAGAACTGAACTGCGTATTCTAGATGAGGCCTTACCAATGATTTATATAGTGGCAACATTACACAGTCTTCCCTTGCCTCTATGCCCCTTTTTATGCATGCTAATACTTTATTGATCCTTGCAGCTGCTGCTTGGCATTGATACATGACTGGCCCGCACATTCTGAGTTACGTGGCGTAACATCTGCCGTGCGCATGCTCAGTAAATACTAATCAGATGAATCAGATCCACAGTCGCTAAAATGCGCAACCATAACCCTTCCTTGACTTTTCTGCGCGTATCGTTGTGCATACAGAGCGCTCTGAACCAGCCCATACTGTGCAATTTAAATGCTTCCCTCCACCCACATTGCATATTCTTCCATATACAGAGTGTCAATACATCGTGCCATACGGAATTCTGTGAGTGCGGGAATCAACTCCGTATGCACTTGTGCTGTCCATACCCTTTATCAATTTTGTCACCCTTCTCTGAACCCTTTCTAGTTCCAAAATGTCTTTTTTATGGATTGGCCTCACCAATGATTTATATAGTGGCAAAATTACACAGTCTTCCCTTGCATCTATGCCCCTTTTTATGCATGCTAATACTTTATTGGCCCTTGCAGCTGCTGCTTGACATTGATACATGACTGGCCCGCACATTCTGAGTTACGTGACGTAACATCTGCCGTGCGCATGCACAGTAAATACTAATGTGCGATTTTATGTCAGCGGCTAGCAGAAAATCACTTGCATACGTAGCTCTGGATTTACCCCTCTGTGCGTTCTTAAACACTCTTAAGTCGGAATCGGATCCAGAGTCGCTAAAATGCGCAACCATAACCCTACCTTAACTTTTCTGCGCGTATCGTTGTGCGTACAGAGCGCTCTGACATGTGGAAGTCCCTAACCCAGCCCATACATTGCGTATTCTTGCATATACAGAGTGTTAGAACATCCTGCCATACGGAATTCTGTGAGTGCGGGAATCAACTCCGTATGCACTTGTGCTGTGCGCATGCATAGATGTTACAATCAAGGGGACTTATGCAAGTGACTTTCGTATGTCCCCATGCGTTATTAGGTCTGAATCCAGTCCATTATTCTCTTTTTACTTACTTTATTGTTTCCATTAAAGCTGGACTTACATTAAAGTGATTATTGTTCCGATCATCCAATTATCAAAAGAGTGGATCAATTATTGCTCTAGTGTGTGGGCAGGATGGATATCTTAAACACCAAATAATCAGTTCAGAAATGCTGGGGTCCAATAGATTAAATGGTTCTCCAAACTATTAATGGAAGCAAGCTCCTGACATCGAATATTGCATGACCTTTTTCTATTATCTGGCCTGGTCGGAGTGTCCCCATCTGTCTGACTCTATAATTATTGGCAAGTACAGTACAGAAATGCAGGGCTTCTATTACTATATTACACCTATACTATACATGCAGGTAATGAAGGAGTCAGACAGACAGAGAATCTCTGGCCAGGAGGTATAAGTGCCACACACTACCGACTAGAGGGTCTACAGCCAGCGAATTAGCTAACTGCATGGGCCTCCTGCCAAGATTGAGTTCTGTGCAGCCAATCAGTGCAGCCAATCAGATACAAGGGCCTCCTATCAATCTCTGCAGCTCATCAGCCAGGATTTTCCATCCCAGCAGGAGAGATGTTTGGTTCCAATATCGGGACCTTTTCCTAGGGTAAAATCATCCCATTTATTAGACACCTCCTGCTGGGAGTGATAATCACTCCAGTGTATTGCCAGTTTAACTGTCCCTAAAGACAAATCCAACACCCAATAAGAAATATTCCCATATACCATTCCCCATCTGCATCCAGGCCACCTGCTCCAAAACCCTTATTTGGGACTTACCCCATACCTCTTCTGTGACCATCATCTCCTTATGACATTGGGCCTGATCCAGACCTATACTCGCATGCGAACTAACGCTGATCATAAGCGTAAAATCGCTAGAAAAAACGCACTGCGCATGTGCATAGTGACAACTTCCGGTCGTACCAAAGACCTTTTCGTAGTGGCGATTCGGGCGTCCATATTGTTTGCGTTTTTTCCGACGACGGGGCGTGTTTATAGTACGAAGTTAGTACGGACGCTGGAGTTAAGGAATGTAGGCGGGGGGAGCCATATAAATTGTACAGTATGGACGCGCTTAGCCCACTACGAACAGCGCGTCGCTACGAAAATACGTACGTACACAGGGAAAAGTTAGGGTAGGGTTTGGCGGGCGTAATGAAAGGAAGGTAAGGGGAGTGTCATGGGAATGGAAGTTTTTACGCTGCAGCGGTAATACGCTCTGCTCTCATGCGTAGGTCTGGATCAGGCCCATTGAGCCTTAGCAAACTTATACATATCGGACCGTATTCACAGATCCGTGTTTGCGTTGTGTGCGTATTTTTAGGAGCGAACTACACATGCGTAGTAACTTTTTCCACGCAAATTATGTACTATTTATGCACATAAGTACTTTCAGCACGGACTTGTGAATCACACTTAGGGACACACGAGTATTGCCCATGTGAATGGACTATTGAGGGCGCGGTTAGATAAATACGTTACGTAAGTAACAAATACGCGTAAGTACACATGTAGACTTAAGGGTGCCCTATGGAGGCGGAAATCACCAAAGGGGAGTGTCATGGGTGTTGCCTTCCTATGTGAGTGCGTAAAAACGCGCACGTAGTAAATACGGATCTGTGAATCCGGTCCATCATTATCCCTTATAGGAACGTAAATAGTCAACTGTGAGCCTCATATCAAAATTTTGGAGAATTCCCATTTACCAACCAATGATGAAAACTGAACCATTCACCAAAGATGTTCTGCTCGTTATTTTTGGGACACATATCAGGTGTTCCACTGCACCAAAAGAGGTTATTCCAAGGTTCCCTTGTCAAAAATATCCACATATACCAAGAGAATATGGGACTCTTGCACAATTAACGGATTTGGCCACCAGCTATTTTCTCATTACCATCCAGTGTCATGGACCATTTGTTTAGGCACATTTCTGTCATATACACCAACCACTGTTGAAAAGGTATGAATCTGATTATCACATAGGGCCTGATCCAGACTTAAAATTGTTTTACATACGCAAGTTACGCACTACAGAGGATAATGCACTCCCCTCTTAGCTGACTTATGTGTTCAGACCCAGCCTATACAGAACAATTTAATTTTCTTCCTCCGCCCCCACAATGCGTATATTCAGTCATGCGTAGTGATGGTCACGCCCTATCATACGCAGGGGCGGAACTACCATTGGTGCAACAGGTGCAATGGCACCGGGGCCCATGCTGACACAAAGGGCTTACAGCCGTTATCACCGCACCGCCGAAGCTCCCCAATGGGTTACTTGGGATATCATCAGGGCCAAGCCATATTTTTTACACCTGGACCCACAACTCACTAGTTCCACCTCTGATCTTCGATCAGCGCTCCAATACGTAATATCTGGCACATGTACATGCAGAGCGCTCCCACAGCCCAACATACACATGCCATGTGCGTAGATTGGCTGTCATAATAATAATAATAACCAGCATTATCATCATCATCCGTTGTGTGCATTGACAAAAGACAGGAATAGTGTAGTTAATGTGGGCTTAGATGAATAAATAAACTACTTGGAGGCACATAGGTAGGTCGGCACAGTAAAGGCGTGAGCAAGCAAGTGCACCCGATCCAGAGCCTAATACAGGCATAAATAAGCTCTGTTTACATCAAAACATTTGCACCAGCCACAGGTTATGTCTAAGTCCAGGTTATGTCTAAGCTCTATGGGCTTGATCCAGACTTAAGTAAGTGCTTGAAATGAGTTACTCCTGGGCTAAACCATGTTGATTGCAGGGGAGTCATATTTCATCTGTTGCAAACAGTATTAGAGTTGAGTGATGGCGTTTCCTATCCCAAGTCTAAATAACAGTGTGATAGTAAAGCTGGTCAGTATCTGTGTGCAGTAAGCAATTCAAAGATATATCCCTGCATGCAAAGAATACAATTAACTTGGCTCCCACTTAAATCAACATGGTTTAACCCTATTTTGAACCCTTTTGTTTAAATTTCTTAATACAAATGCAATACTTAAGTTATGAAATCTCTGCTGAAGCATTTTATTTATACTCTAATTTATTTTTATTTTTTTTACAATTTTTGGTTTAAATAAATGTATTATTTTGTATTCTCTTGGTACATTCACACTGCAACAGAAGTACTTGCACTAGTCATACCAGTACACATTACAATGTACTTCTATGCCCAGTCTGCTATGTGCTTGTACGCTACTTGCCATATTTGCATAGACATCCAGTACTGTAATTCATGTATAGACATCCAGTACTGTAATTCATGTATAGACATCCAGTACTGTAATTCTTGTATAGGCATCCAGTACTGTTAATTCATGACTGTTATCAAAGTAAAATTAGAGTTCCAATGCAATTGATGTTGTTCCAAAGCACAAATGATATTTCATAGAAATAACAGGCAGAGCAGGACATTATATACCCATAGGTACAGGTTGTAAATGATATCACAGTTGGCAACAGTCACATTTATACAGGTCCGCACTAATAGGTTTTTACTGCATGGTTGCCAACTTTTCCAAATGAATATCAGGGAGATTGTGAGAGCACTATTAAGGCGCTGCACGAAAGGGGTGTGTCCTGTACCACCATAGAGGTGTGTCCTGTGAATAGCTCCACCCATAGGTGTATCTAGCACTGCCAGGAAAACTATTTTACAATAAAAGTGTCAGTATTTATTGATTATTAAATTGTCAGTGACTACTTTCATTACTATCTTTATAGAAAAGCTAAACGTGACGCTGCAGCTGAGTCTTTTATTACATTTTGGCCTCTATGAAATTGGCCATCTCCATAGACCTCAATGGATGAAATTAGAATCAGGGAGATTACCAAACAGGGAGTCAGGGAGATCACCCAATCTTCAGGGAGTCTCCCTGATATTCAGGGAGAGTTGGCAACTATGTTTTACTGGGAGTTGGAGTATATGTCCAATCTAATGTATCTTTTGGCTCCTGTTAATACAGTCCAAGCTGTATATATGACCAACTGGCTATACTCTGAGACAACCCCATTTTTTTAAACCCAAGTATACATTATATAGATGCAGGATGCAGAGTTTAAATATTAGTCTGTTGGTGGGAACAGACTGGGCAGTAGACACCTTGCAGGTGGCGGCCCCTGGAGGCTACTGCTGGAGATGTAGGTAAATGCACTCCAAAAGAAAGGGAAATAACCAGAGGACAACAAAAAGGCTACTGTAATAATTACTGTGGGCCAGATCCTAAACTACGTATGCGAGCGATTTTATGTTTGCCGCTGATGTAAAATCACCCATTAGTATTTACTACGCAGGCACACGGCAGATGTTATGCAACATAACTCTGAACGTACCAGCTTAGTATCAACAGCGTAACTACGAACGAAGGGGCATGACAGCCATACGACACCCGTAATTAAGTTTTAGAGGCTGGGTGAGGCACTTACGGTGCTTAGGCACTTACGTATGTGTAGCCTTTACGTACGTCAGTAGTTACGCTTTGAAAAGTTAAGCTAGGATTTGGCAAGCGTAAAATGGCCAAAGTACGTACGAACGAGGGGAGTGCCTAGGGGAGTGCATAGAAAATACGCTAGCGTAAATACGCTACGCGATTAAACGTAACAGGTGGGAGGAAAAATACAGGCACTCCACAATCACACACTACGGCAGGAATATGGGCTTGAACACATAGGGAAGGTAGGAGGCAAGGCAATACAATAAACCACAAATATAGCAGAGCTAGATCTAAAGCTAAAGCAGATGAAGCGCTGAGTGATCTTTGTTGCTGTGGCACTAATAAAAACAGTACACACAAAAAATGAGGGCGGTGTGGAAGTGTGGATAAAGGGCAAGGACTGAAAATGTCCTTACTGTGCAAGTAGCATACCTCTTTCTCTGACTCGGCCTGATCCAGAGTTCCGCTGATGCGCTGAGCGTACTAACGCACAGCGTACCGGCATGTACTTCTCCTGACACTCCCCCTGTGGCGGGAGTAAATACACACTGTTACGCCGGCTGAAGCCTACCCTAACTTCAGCCGGCATAACAGTGTGTAAATACGCCGGCCACGGGAGGGAAGTGTCCTCACCCACCCTCCCACTTTCATTTGCTTACCTTACCCTGCCAT